>CAUYQU010057928.1:0-26910 GCA_963574635.1 Cheracebus regulus
ACCCAGTCTCAGTATTTCCTTAGAGCACTGTGAGAATGGACTCATACAATAACTAAATGTCTCTTTTTATTTTTTATTTATTTAGTGAGATGGGTCTCACTCTGTCAGCCAGGCTGGAGCGCAGTGGCACCATCTCAGCTCGCTGCAATCTCTGTCTCCTGGGCTCAAGCGATTCTCCTGTCTCAGCCCCCGAGTAGCTGATTATAGCTGATTACAGGTGGGGACTACCATACCTGGCTGATTTTTGTATTTTTCAAAAAAGACAGGGTTTCACCATGTTGGCCAGGCTGGCCTCAAACTCCTGACCTCAGGTGATCCACCCACCTCAGCCTCTCAAAGTGCCGGGATTACAGGTGTGAGCCACCGCATCTGGCCTAAATGTCTCTTTTTCTTATTTTCTTTTTATAAATATCTATTTTTGAAATATATATATATATTTTTTGAGATGGAGTCTCACTCTGTGGAAGGCTGGAGTGCAGTGGTATGATCTCGGCTCACTGCAACCTCTGCCTCCCGGGTTGAAGCAATTCTACTGCCTCAGCCTACCTATTAGCTGGGATTACAAGTGTGTGCCACTAAGTCTGGCTAATTTTTGCATTTTTAGTAGAGACGCGGTTTCACCATGTTAGCCAGGCTGGTCTCAAACTCGAGCTCAGGCAATCCACCTGCCTTGGCCTCCCAAAGTGCTGGGGTTACTTTAGGTCATGTCTCCCTGGATGCAAGTATAAAAGAAATGAAAACACAAATGCAAGTAACAGTGTAACAAGTCAAATGAGTAAGACCAAAGTTTACAAAGAAAAACAAGAAGACTGCAGCCATGAAATTAACAAATCCTAGGGATATTAACAAGCTCAAGGGAAACGATCTGTTCTTAGACAGGAATAACTTTGACAGGCAATGATTACGTAGTGTTTCAAGCTCAGTACATAGAACTTAAAATCACTTTGTGAAGCCAGCATGGTGGCTCACATCTGTAATCCCTGGGTTTTGGGAGGCCAAGGAGGTAGGACCACCTGAGGCCAGGAGTTCGAGACCAGCCTGGGCAACAGAATGAGACCCCCCATGTTTACAAAAAAAAAAAAAAAAAAAAATTGGCCAGACTCGGTGGCTCATTCGTGTAATCCCAGCACTTTGGGAGGCCGAGGCAGGCGGATCACAAGGTCAGGAGATCGAGACCATCCTGGCCAACATGGTGAAACCCTGTCTCTACTAAAAATACAAAAATTAGCTGGGCGTGGTGGTCCCTGCCTGTGAGCCCAGCTACTCTGGAGGCTGAGGCAGGAGAATTGCTTCAACCCGGGACACGGAGGTTGCAGTGAACCCAGATCTCGTGACTGCACACCAGCTTGGGTGACAGAGCGCGACTCAGTCTCAAAAAAAAATTTTTTTTTTTTTTTAATTAGCTGGGCGTAGTGGCACATGCCTGTAGTCCCAGCTACTCAGAAGGCTGAGGTATCAGGATCGCTCCATCCCAGGAGTTCCAGACCAGCCTGGGCAACATGGCGAAACCCACATCACTACAAAAAATACAAAAATGAGATGGGTGGGGTGGTGCACCCCTGTGATCCCAGCTACTCAGAGGCTAAGTTGGGAGGATTGCTTGAGTACAGGAGTTCGAGGCTGCAGTGAGCTATGCTCATGCAACCACACTCTAGTCGGGGTGACAGAGCAAGACTGTCTCAAAAAAAAAAAAACTTAACATGTGGCCTCTCTAAGGTCCAAGTGCCACACTCAGGACCCACATTGATGGCACTGGAAGGCCCTTGGCTTGGTAAAGCTTGTGGCAAGGGTCCAGATGGCATTGCCAAGCATGTCCCTCTGACTCTGCACACAACATCCAGCACAGACCCCAGCTCGTGGGGAATCCAAGCTTGTCTTCTTGAGAAGAGATGAACCAAGAGACCCTGTGTGCACCAGGAGGCAACGGAGACCTGATCTGAATTTGTCATTCTGTCCCCCAGGGAGAGGGGGAGAATAAAGCCTCTTGATCTTTTCACCTGCCAGCCAGGCCCTAGAGCTGGGAGGCTGGCTGCAAGGCATCCCCTTACCTCCCCCAGAGCCTGGACCTTATTGCAATCAACAAAGGGTGCTCATGATTTATGGGCTAGGGTCTGGCGTCTCTTGTCATATGTCTTGGGGATGTCAAGCTCCTTGTCCAGGAGTAGGTAAAATCCTTGTGGGGTATCAGCGAAGCCACTGTCAGGGAAAGGGTCTTTTATGGGGTTGAACTGCATTCCCCCAAAAGAGAGATGTTGAAGTCCTGAGCCCTAGGACCTCAGAATGTGACCTTCTTGGAAAATAGGGTGTGTACAGAAGCAAAGTTAAAATGAGGGCATTCGGGTGGGTCCTGATCCCATAAGATGGGTGTCCTTATACAAAGGGGAAATCTGGACACAGAGACAGACCCACATAGAGGGGGGATGACGTGAAGAAGAGACACAGGGAGAAGGTGGCCGTCTGCAAGCCAAGGACTGAGGCGTCAGGAGTAACCAATCCTGGCTGGGCGCGGTGGCTCACACCTGTAATCCCAGCACTTTGGGAGGCTGAGGCAGGTGGATCATCTGAGGTCAGGAGTTCGAAACCAGCCTGGCAAACATGGTGGAAAGAATTTGTTTTGGAGACAGAGTTTCTTTCTTGTTGCCCAGGCAGGAGTGCAGTGGTGTGCTATCGGCACACAGCAACCTCTGCCTCCCAGGTTCAAGCAATTCTCCTGCCTTAGCCTCCCGAGTAGCTGGGATTACAGATCCCCACCACCACACCCAGCTAATGCTTTGTGTTTTTTTTTAGTAGAGTTGGGGTTTCACCATGTTGGCCAGGCTGGTCTGGAACTCCCAACTTCAGGTGATCCACCCACTTTGGCCTCCCAAAGTGTTGGGATTACAGGTGTGAGCCACCGTGCCCAGACTTTTAGAACATTTTTAACATTTTAATTTTAGAACATTTTAATCACCTGGAAAGAAACTCATCTGTTGCCTAATTCCAGATAGTTAAGATTTATGCCTCTGCATTTTTTCCCAAGAGTTTTATAGTTTAAGCTCTTACATTTAGGTCTATGATCCATTTTGAGTTGATTTTTGTATATGGTGTGAGGTGGGGGTTCAACTTCATTCTTTTGCATGTGAATATGGAATTGTCCTGGCCTCACTTATTGAAAAGACTATTCTCTCCCCAGTGAATGACAACCTTGATGAAAATCAATTGACCATAGATAAGAGGTTTATTCTGAACTCTCAATTCTACTCCACTGATCTATATGTCTATTCTTATGCCAGGATGTCATGTCCTGGTTACAGTAAGTTTGTAATAAGTTTTGAAATTAGAACTTTTTGAGTCCTCCAATTTTATTCCTTTTCAAGATTGTTTTGGCTGTTATAAGTTCCTTGAACATTTTCACATGAATTTTAGGATCAGCTTGCCAATTTCTGCAAAAAGCCAACTGAAATTTTCATAGGGATTGGGTTGAATCTGTAGATCAGTTTGTGGAGTACAGACATCTTAACAATATTATTCTTTCAATCCATGAGCATGGGATGTCTTTTTCATTTATTTAAGTCTTCTTTACTTTAATCTTTCAACATTTTGTTATTTTTATAGTATAAGTTTCACTTCTTTTGGAAATATATTCCAAAGTATTTTATTCTTTTTGATCAATTGTAAATGGAATTGTTTTCTTTAATTTCATTTTGTTTATTGCCACTGCATAGGAAACACAATGGATTTTTGTGTATTGATTTCATATCCTGCCACCTTGATGAATTCATTTACTAGTTTTAATAGGTTTTTAGTGTATCCCTTAGGATTTTCTACATGCAAAATGATGTCATGTGCAAATAGAGATAGTTTAATTTCTTCGTTTCCAATATGAATGCCTTTTATTTTCTTGCCTGGTTGCCTGGTTATAGCCTTTAGTACAATGTTGAATATAAGTAGAGGGACGGAACGTTCTCATCTTGTTCCTGATCTTAGGGGGAAATATCCAGTCTTTCACCATAAAGCATGATATTGACTGCAGACGCCTCTTATTAGGTTGAGAAAGTTTCATTGTATTCCTAGTTTGTTGAGTGTTTTACTAGGGAAGGATGTGGAATTTTGCAAATGGCATGGCCAGGATTTGAACCCATGCCTTCCCAAATCCTCCAATGCTTCCCCAATCGGCTAACTCAGTGGACTCCCAAATGAACCCCACATGGAGCCCAGCACAGAGCAGGTGTGCAGCAAACAGGATGTTCCTATCTGTTCCTCTTCTCTTTGGCACTTGAAGTGAATTTGCAGGGAAAGAGAGACAGAGAGAGGAGCAGAGAGAACATTTAATCTGAAGTAACATACAATGATAGTGGAGTCTCTGACAGAGGCAAAGTTTAGGGGAGACGCTTTGGACCTGTCTCCCAGGAATTTAAGGCTCAGTTCTTTGCAGACAATCCCGAACCTGGCATGAAGAGCCTTGTTTGTACACAGTGATGGGCGGCTGATGGTTCCCCTGGAGTTATCTCAACAAAACCACAATGGAGCTAATTACCAGGTTCTGGGAGATGCCGAGGCAGAGGCTGGTCTGGCAGAAAAGGAAGAGGAGGGTGGGAGAGTGGGAAGAGCACCCACCCACTCCCACAACTTTCCTGCAGAAGATGTAAATGTTCATTGACTGAACTTTTCACCCAGCGGTGACTCACACCTTCAGCGTGCGTGCCAGGCGCCACGATCAGCAGACAGGAGAGAGACCCAGAACCCACCATGCCCCACCTCCCAATTTGAGTGTTTTTCGTGCTGTGGAACTTGGAAGGTGGAGCCATGCCCCTGGGGCAGCATTCTGTCCTCGCCTCTCTTCAAGCCTCGGCTTGCAGGAAGGCTTAGCTTAGTGCTATTGTGTTTTTAACACCTTTCTGACACGTGTCAATTTCCTGGGGCTGTCCAGAGGCTGCAACACCACCAAACTAGAATGTTCTGTTTCTCGCTGGGCTGCTCGCAGTGGCTCACACCTATAATCCTGGCACTTTGGAAGGGGGAGGCGGGGGGATCACTTGAGGCCAGGAGTTTGAGACCAGGCTGGGTAACATAGGGAGACCCTGTCCCTACAAAAAATTTAAAAATTAGCCAGATGTAGTGGTCTGCGTCTGTCATCCCAGCTACCTGGGTAGCTGACCTGGGAGGCTCACTTGAGCCCCAGGAGCTAGATGCTGCAGTGAGCTGTGATTATGACATTGCACTTCAGCCTGGGTAACAGTGAGGCTCTGTGTTGAAAAAAAAAAAAAAAGAATTATATAATGTTCTCTTCTTGTGGTATTGACTTGTGTGATCATCTTTTGTTTCTGGCTAGGGAACTGTAGTTTTCTCATTTACACTGACCACTTTTTTTTTTTTTTGAGAGGGAGTTTCTTTTGCCTAGGTTGGACTGCAATGGCATGATCTCAACTCACTGCAACCTCTGCCCTCCGGGTTCAAGGGATTCTTCTGCCTCAGCCTCCCAAGTAGCTGGATTACAGATGCCAGGTGCCCACCACC
Source organism: Cheracebus regulus (assembly GCA_963574635.1). Lineage (NCBI taxonomy): Eukaryota > Metazoa > Chordata > Mammalia > Primates > Pitheciidae > Cheracebus > Cheracebus regulus. The sequence continues at coordinate 5,497 of CAUYQU010057928.1, forward strand.
ACATCTGGCTAATTTTTTTGTATTTTTAGTAGAGATGGGGTTTCACCATGTTGGCCAGGCTGGTCTCGAACTCCTGACCTCAGGTGATCTGCCCACCTCGGCCTCCGAAAGTGCTGGGATTACAGGCGTGAGCCACCGCACCCAGCCTGCGGTGACCACATTTATCAAACAGTTCTTTCTTGAGTCTTCACCTGGTGGTAGGTGGTTGACATGTGATTCATTTCACCCTCCAGGCAGCCCTAAAAGACTGAGATTATTATCCCCATTTACAGACAGGCAAACTGAGGCACAGCTAGAGTAGGGAGACAGAAAACAAACCGGCCAAAATATAAAATCATTCCAAATCATGATAAATAATCCGATAGTGAGGGGAAGACAATCATGTGGCCACCTCAGTGAGATGGTCTAGGAGGGTCTCCCAGAGACTCAAAGAGCAAGGAAGCCTTGAGAAAAGCAGGAGGAACAACATACTGGTCATAGGGAACAGACAGTGTAAAAGCTCTGCGGGAGGACCTTGCCTCGCGCCTTAGAGGCACAGCAAGGGGCTGGTGCAGTGAGAGAGGGATGGGGGGAGGGCATGGAGGGGAAGGCGTAGGTTGTACAGAGCCTCGTGGGCTTTTGCCCTGCATGAGCTATTTCCTGTCTCCTCCCAGGGCTGTTAATTCTAGGAATTGTTGCTCTCTTGCCCAGGCTGGAGTGCAGTGGCGTGATCAGAGTTCACTGCAGCCTCAACCTCTCACGTGCAGCTGATCCTCCTACCTCAGCCTCCCAGGTAGCTGGGATCACAGGCATGCACCACCATGCCCAGCTAATTTTAAAAATTTCTGTAGAGACAGGGTCTCCCTCTGATGCCCAGGGTAGTCGCAAACTCCTGGGCTCAAGCGATCCTCCTGCCTTAGCCTCCTAAAGTGCTGGGATTACAGGCATGAGCCACCATGCCCGGCCAACGCCAGGGATTTTAAAGACTGTTTTGTTTACTTCTGTTATCCATAGCACTTCAAACAATCTGGCAGGGGTGCTGAATGCATGGCCTTAATGGATGGGTTTCCCAAGCACATGCTACAGTGTATTTTTTTTTTTTTTTTGGAGACTGAGTCTCACTCTGTTGCCCAGGCTGGAGTGCAGTGGTGTGATGTCGGCTCACTGCAACCTCCACCTCCTGGGTTCAATAAATTCTCCTGCCTCATCCTCTTGAGTAGCTGGGACTAGAGGCAGGCACCGTCACGCCCAGCTAATTTTTGTATTTTTAGTAGAGACAGGGTTTACTACGGTTGGCTAGGCTGGTCTCGAACTCCTGACCTCAAGTGATCTGCCCGACCCGGCCTCCCAAAGTGCTGGGATTACAGGCGTGAGCCACTGTGCTCAGCTGCTACAATGCATTTTACATCTGTTTTCTTTGATTCCTCACAAAATCCCTCAGAGGTACAAGTGGATGTCCCCCTTTTCCAGATGCGGACAGCTAGACTCACAGTGTTGTGGGCACTTGTTCAAGGTTACTCCCCAAATAGCTCACCAGGCTGGGGTTCATGCCACGATCAGCCCCTCCACGGTCAGCCATCTCATTTTACTGTGACTCTACCAATTATGCAAGACCTGAGCACCCGCTGTGCAGGAGAAACCATGAGAAGCATTTGTGCACACCCCATTTGATCCTTCAAGACGGGGTCATGTTCCCATTGCTTGGATGAGAAAACTGAGGCCAGATTGTCAGCGGTCAGGTCAGGGTCACCCCGCCAGGAAGAAAAACGAAGTAGGCTCTGCAAACCTGGCCGCTGCACTGGCCGCTGGGAAACTCCGAGCTTAATTTAGGTTCCTTGCTAAATTATTCATCCTCTCCTCTCTCTTCTCCTGTTTATGACTTCCGCCTTATCGTTTTGTTCCCCGGGTTAATGCTTTTTGTTTATCTGCATCTTTGGCCCAGAATGAATGAATCAACAATTTTGGAGGAAAAAAAAAAAAGCCAATTCTACAGTTGAGTTCCTCTGTGGGTGCCAGGCCTTCTCCAAATATGTACCTTGAGGAAATAAATGCTTTCAACAGGATCAAAACACAAGGGCTGATGTACAACCTTGTTTGGTGGCTGTGAGCCCCCCAAACCCCTTACCTTTGATAATATCTCCCTTTTATTTTTTACTTCCATCCCTCCTCCACACTTTTAAAAATTTTTTGAGTCTTGCTCTGTTGACCAGGCTGGAGTGTGCAGTGGCATGATCTCGGCTCACTGCAACCTCTGCCTCCCCAGTAGGTGGGACTACAGGCGCCCACCACCAAGCCTGGCTAATTTTTGTATTTTTAGTAAAGACAGGGTTTGCCATGTTGGCCAGGCTGGTCTCAAACTCCTGACCTCAGGTGATCTGCCGGCCTCAGCTTCTTAAAGTGCTGGGATTACAGGTGTCAGCCACCATGCCTGGCCCCTTTTTTCTTATTCTTCCATCTTCAGGCACCCACAGGAGCCAGGCAGCCACCCTCCTTGGAAGCAGGGGCTACCTTGCCTCATTTTACAGATGAGAGCTCAGATCCAGAGGCAAGTCCATTTACAGATGGGGAAAGTGAGGCTCAAGTACTCACACAGCAAGTCAGTGTCTTAGCTGGGTTCCAACTGTGGCTCATCTTGACTCCAGGACAGCAGGGGATGGTAATTAGGTAAGACCTGCGTGAAGTGCTTACTCTATAGGAAGTACTCGTCATCCACTCATTCATGTATTCAACCTACATATAGGAATCTCTGGAGGCACACTGTAGTGTAACTAGAATAAAAACGGAATAATGGGACCAGGTGCGGTGGCTCACGCCTGTAATCCCAGCACTTTTGGAGGCCAAGACAGACAGATCACCTGAGGTCAGGAGTTCAAGACCAGCCTGGCCAACATGGTGAAACCCCGTCTCTAATAAAAATACAAAAATTAGCCAGGTGTGGTGATGCACACCTGTAATTCCAGCTACTCGGGAGGCTGAGACAGGAGAATCGCTTGCATACAGGAGGGGGAGGTTGCAGTGAGCCAAGATCGCACAACTACACTCCAGCCTGGGCGACAGAGCGAGACTCTGTCTCAAAAACAAACAACAACAACAACAACAAAAAACTAAACAAAAAAATGGGATAATGGGATAGAGTGGAGTTGGACACAGCTGGTAGGTGTGCGCAGGGAGGCCTTCTCCCAGGTGCTGCTCATTTGAGCAGAAATTGGAAAGACGAGAAGGGGAAAGATCTTGGCTACTCAGAGGAACTGTAAGCAGCTGGCTGAGGCGGGAGGATCACCTGAGCCCAGGAGTTTGAAGCTGCAGTGAGCTATGATCAAGCCACTGTACTGAGGCCTGGGTAAGAGCCAGATCCCTATCTCTTAAACAAAAAGAAAAGTAGCAGCAGCTGGCTTTGCTGGAACATAGACGCGGGGGACGGGGACAAGGTGGTGGGTGCTAATGAGAAAGGGCAAGCAGCAGTGAAGAGGCTGGATTTTATTACAAGGGCACTGGGGAGCCCAGGCAGAGTTTAGAGCAGGGCACGGAAAGTGCCATGCCCTTTGCACCCAGGGCGCTGAGGCTCCCGCACGGATAGTAGCCTAAGAGGCCCTTCCCGCCACCGCCACTACCGCCATCGCCCACGTGTCCCGCGAAGCCCCGCGCCCCACGTGCTCCCGCGGCCCTTTAAACGCCCCGGGGCCACGTGACCGCGCCGCGCCGTCCCATTGGCCGGAGGGGCGTGGCGGCCGCGCGGCTGCGCAGTGACGCGCACGAGCCGGCCCTGCCCCCGACCCGGCGGCAGCGGCGGCGCTGGCGGAAGGGATGACGTCACCGGCTGGGGGGGCGCGCGAGCCGGCGCGAGGGGAGCGCGAGCCGCAGTGAGTGTCCTCGCGCCGCCCGCCCGGCAGCCCGGCCGGCGCGCGCACGCCGCGAGCCGCTGGCGCTCCGGCTCCGCTCGGATCCCATGCAACAGCCAGGATGTGAAGCGGGGCAGAGCCGGGGGAGCCCAGCCCAGCCAGCCTCCAGGTAAAGCCAGAAAAAAAAAATCATGGATTCCAGGAAAAAAAAAATGCTGGCGCTCCGAGGGGGGTCTCGGAGGCGGCGAGTGGGCAGCGCGCCGGCTTTGTGCCGGGGAAGCCCGCACGGCCATTGTGCTCGGAGGATGCTCGGCTGCAGCCGCTCGCACGCCCAGCCGCTGCGCCCCGGGAGCTGCGCCCGGACAATGCCCCGAGGGGCTGGGCCGGGGCCGCGCGGGGGACGCTCGGCGGGTGGGCAGGGCTGGCTGGGGGGCTTCGCCCGCGGCGTGGGAGGGGGCTGGGCTGGAAGCGCCCGGAGCGCGGCGTTGGAAGCTGCCCAGCGCCGCCGGCTGCACCACCCCGGGCTGCGGGCGGGGCAGAGGCGCGGAGGGGGGCGCGCGTGTGCGCGGAGCAGGTGTCGGCCCCGGCGGCGCCCGGCCTGGGTCCCCGGGCGGGTCCTGGAGGCATTGGTCGCTGTGCCGGGGGCTGGGGGGGCGTGCGGGCGCCCCGGAGCGGAGAGGAGCTGGGACGGGTGGCTCGAGGCCGGGGGACTCCGGGGCTGCTGCGCCTGCCACCTTCCCTCTCCGGCTCCCGCTTCCCCCGAGACGCCGACTCCACGCCGGCCCCCCGGCACACTCCGGGCCCTGTGGTTGCCTTCTGGGAGGTCGCCCCTCCGGCACTCCGGCCTTGCCCCACCCTTCTGCGGCCCCGGCACCCCCTCCAGCCCCCCCACCCCCAGGCGGGGCGAGCCTCAGCCCCCAGCCCCAGGGCATCCGGCGGGCAGACGCGCACGCCCTCCACCCTAGTTTCCCCTCCGCGCTGGGGGCCCCTTGGGGATCCCGAGAGTGGGGAAGCCGCCCCTGGAGCCGCCAGCCCCGCGAGTTCCGCACGCCCCGGGAGCCCCCTGGGGGCTGCAGGGGGAGGGGCGGTGACGTCATCCCCGGGGGCGGGGCCGTCGGAACCGGGTTAAAGGGGGCGCGGGGCGTGCCCTGAGGGGAGCCCCCCAGGTTGGAGTCCTTGCGCCGTGGGTGCGAGGGTTCGGCCAGGCTGCGGCCAAGTTCACCGCTTTTGTGGGAATCTCTCCTAAAATTAAGATCGTCCCCTTCGGACCTCCCCCCTACAGATCCTGGACATTTCCCACCGATCCCCCCTTCCCAAATTGGGGAACTCCCCCTTCCTCAAATCAGGGAACCCTTCCCACAAACTGGGATTCTTTTTTCCAACCACACCCCCCCAAACTGGGACCTCCTCCCCCTTTCCCCAATCTCAAATCGTCTCCTCGTGAGTCTCTAAATATGCAGCTTCCGAGAACGCCCCTTCCTCGGCACCCCTTCCTGAAATCCAGCCACCTCCTGGGACCTCATCCCCCAAATTTACAAACCTCCCCGCGCATCATGGGGGTACCTCTTCTCCCTCAGCTGGGATTCCCCTGCCCCCCGTCACAATCTAGGGGAGCCCCCTTCTGAGCACGAGGCCCTTCTGCCTCTGGCCGAGCCCCTAAAATCCCGGCAGCCGCGGCTGGTGGAGGGGTGTCCGAGGGGTCCGAGTCCCGGCTGAGCGGTGGGGATGGATGCCTAGAAGCCGGACGAGGCTGGAAGGGACCCACCCGCTCCGGGCTCCCCTCCGCCACCGCGCGGACTTCGGCTGCCGGGGTTCTGGCCTCCTCTGGGTGCCCCGCTATCGCTGCTGTCCTTGGGGTGCAAGGGGTGACGGCGCCTCTTTGTCTGGGGCGCCTTTCTTCCCTGTCTGTGCCGCCTTCCGCCCGGGAGCAGGGAGCCAGCCCGCGCCTCTGCGCCTGCGATACCAGCGGCAGCTGCTGGAGCGTTTATTAATGGCCCAGGGACTTGGTCGAATCTGCCATTTGCATAACTCCTCTCCCCCTCCAGGGTCCTTCCCTTTGTGCCCCCTCCCCCTGCCAATCGCGCCTGCCTTCTGTCCCTCTGCTCCTCTTTCTCTGCCAGCTGATATTTTGGCGGTGGAAGGCAGGCAGCTGGGGCTGGGGGCGGCTGCTTCCCGCCCCCAAAATCCCACAGCCCCCCCAGCTTGGGCCTGGGTCCCGGCCTGGGCACCCCCTCCCCCCGCCCTCCACAAAGCTCTTCGTGGGGCATGTCTTTCTGGCTGGCGGGCTGGCGGTGTCTTCCTTCTTCCCCTCCAAAAAGCAGGGTCCTACCCTGTCCCCCAGGCCCCGGGGGACACCCTCACCATGACGGTGCACTTCTGCGTGGGGGCCAGGCCTCCCCAGCCCCCCTGGGGGCCACCACCCGCCATACCGAGAGTTGGTCTAATTGGGCTCAGGCAAACAAAACGTCGCGGGGAGGCCGGGGCTCCCTGGTGAGCTCACGCACTTTTCTATTTCTGCCACCCTGGCCGATGACATCGGTCCCCCCCAGGGGGTGACAGAGACTGTTCTGCCAGTGGCCGTCCTGAGACGCCGTCCCGAGAGGCCTGATGGGTGACGGGTCATCTTGGTGTGGCCCGGGTGTGGCGCTGGAGGGTAGCACTGGTTTGGTAGGTCAGCTCCAGGGGGGCGGTTTACTCCTCTCCAGGAAACCTTGAGCGCCTCTGAAGTCTGTGTGTGGTGGGGACAGAGAAGGGGACATTGAAACCCCAGGTTCCTGCCTGCTGCCAGCATAGAAAAAAAAAATCACTCCTTATCCCTGGTTCTCGCTGCCAGCCCCGGCTGAGTGAGGGTTCAGTGCGCCTTTCTTTTTTCCTGCCTCCCAGGGGATTTCAGGCGTCCTGCAGTGTCCACGGCCCCTGCCCGGAGACACAAGCCCATTTCCCCCCAGTGCCGGGACCTCATGGAACAGGGGGAAGCTTCGCGGGTGCCAGGGATTTCCTCGCAGCGTCTGGGTGGGCCGACCTGGAGCCATCGCTGTGCCCCTGTTTTGTTTTTTTCCTCTTTGGGTCGCACAGAGCCTGGGGCTTGGCCTGGGTTTCCCAGACCTGGTACCCGTCTGGAGGCAGATCCGTCTCTACTCATCAAACGTCTTTCTGGGAGGTGACTTGGCTTCCCCTTCTGCCTTCGGGGTTGGCGGCCAGCAGCAGTTCACGGACATCCGAGGGCAGGACACACCTGCGCTTGCCAAGACGGGGAGACCTGTGGCTTCGCTGATCCTTCCCCCGGTGGCCTGGCCCCAGCCAGTGGTCAGTGCGGTGGCCGGAGAGGGACGGGCAGGGACAGTGTGACTTAGTGTCGCGGCGTGGCCCCGCGTTCACCTGCTTTCCGTGACGGTGCAGCCGCCGTGTGCGTGGGGGAAGAAGGTGGGGGGGGAGCGTGGAGAGAATTCGGGATGGGGGTGAGCCGGAGGGAAAACCCTAAAAATAAAGACGGATATTTATAAACCCAGCGGGCTTGGGGGATAATTGACAAAGCTCAATGTTTTTCGACTGAGAGCAGTTCCTTCCCCCCCACCCCCACTACCCATTAGGTTCCATTTGCGGAGTCTGTCGGAGCCACGGGAAGATCTGGAGATGAGCTTTAGGTTTGGCGGGCGCGGTGCCGGCCGTGGCCCCCTTCTGGGAGGGTCTCGTGCTTTCTGGAAGGTGGTAGGGGTCCCAGAAAGGGGCACTCCCAGGCTCTCCTCTGCATTCAGGACACCCTCCTGGCTCACCTTCCCATGGGTGGGCGTTTGCAGGGAGGCCGAGAACCCCTCTCTGGCAGAGCCTGTGCAGGCTGCCCTTCCTCCGTCCTTCCCTGCGGCAAAAGATGCCCAGGGCGGGGAATTTGAAGAGAGACCCCCACCCGCCAACTGCTCACCAGGCGGAGTGGCTCAGCCTCCGGTGGGGACATTAGGAGACAATATTAAGATATAACTGGTGTTCCTCGCAGGATTTGTGTGGCAAGCTGATACCAAAAGAAAAAAAAAAAAAAGAAAACCCCAAATTCACCATGGTTTCACGGACAAAGGCACGTATCGGGGTCTTGAAGGTTCGAGGGCCTTTCAAACTGTGAATTTTGTCATCTTCCCACCTTACCTCGGTCTGGAATCAGAAGGCTGCCAGCTTGTGGCTTGTGGCTTGCAGGGCAGAGGAGATGGGTACCGGAAGGGGGTTGAGGCTCAAATGCATGACATTTTGTCACCAGGTGACATTCTGAATGGAGGAACGGGGACCGTGGAGGGAGAAAGTGAAGCTCAGGGGATGTGATCCAGGGAAAGGGTGTCTATTGTCTCACGCTGAGAGTGGCAGCCCTGAAATACCCAGGAAACAGATGACACCCGGTCTCGCTAACCCCGAGGTTCAGGAGTGTGGAGTGTGTGGTTCCCCCACCGCCCCCCGCTTTTTCTTTAAGGAAAGAAAAGACTCTCAACCAAAAAGGGAAGAAGAAGAAAAAAAAGAACCCCGACGTACCATTTCTGTCTTGTCTCCGGCTGATATTTGAGAAGCGCTGGGGAGGGGTTGTGCGTGGGGAATTTGAAAAATCAATTGGCTTACACTTCTGCAAAGGCGAAAATTATCGGGTAGGAGTGATTCACGGCCAGGCCCTCGACTTTCACATCGCTTTATTTTTGTCTCTCTCTCTTTTTTTTCCTCCTCCTCCGTGGAGCTGCTGGTCCCCCAACACTGTGGCCTGGCCGGACTGGACCTGGGAGTCGGTGCTATTCTGGGCTGGCGTGGAATCCCCTCTTCTGTTCCCTGGAATCAGCGCCCCTCAGGGGCCGAGGGGATTCCACACCTGAAAATAAATGCAGGTTTCTGTGCGGCATTCCTGCTTCCTTCTGATTCCCTCGGATCCCACCCTGGTTGGGGACTCCCTCCTCCTGTCCCCATCGCGGTAACTGGGGCTGGATCTCATACGTCCGTTTTCCTGGGGACAGAGTTCATCTCGTACTCTCTTGATGTTTCCTGGGTGGCCCTGCCCCTTTTAACTTGTTTTTCATCTTTGCCGTAAAGCCCCGTTGTAGGGAGGTCCAAGTGTGTCCTGTTCCCCCCACCTGGAGAACTGAAAACTCCTATTTTTCCCTAGGTCTCGCCTGCCTGCCTGCCGGCCTCCCTGCCTGCCTCCCTGGGTGACTTCATCTCTGTCCCTTCAGTTCCCCATGCAGGAACTTCCTCACTTACAAAACGAGGTTACCCCCCTGGCTTCCAGGTCAGAGTCCTGACTTGAGCCACCCGCCCCACTTGAGCTGTGCAAACTAGGGCGGGTGGCCTGACCTCTCTGTTCCCTCATCTCTAAGATCAGTACAGTTGCAGTCTGCGTGGCAGCGAGCCGTGACATGAGGTACTCCGGGAAACACGCCTTCCCCTGGCTCCCGAGGCTGCTGTCAGCCGCATGCCTCCATCCCGCTGCTCCTGGATGCCCAGTCGGGGTGTCCGGCATAGCGGCAGACAAGCCACAGCTCTGGAAGCCTGGGACCCCCGGGCAAGGTGGGTGGTGGGGAGAGAGGCTGGGAAGATGCCCCAGCGTCGTGCTGTCACGCGGGTAATTGAGTGTTAGTGGAAATTCAGGGGTTCTGGGGAAGCGAGGTCGGCGCGTCTGTGTGTGTATAATTTAATGCCGCTTATAATTAACCCCCGTGATCAGCAAATGAGGGGATGGCGGGGGGATAATAACAGCTGCTCCGACTTATTTAGAGTTGGCGCCCCGTGCCAGGCCCTGTGCTAAGTAAGCAAGTTACTAGCATCCTCATCTCCTGCAGCCTGCAGTCCCCCTTCAGAGGAGTTGCTGTGATCTGAGCCCTATGTTGCAGAGAGGGAAACTGAGGCACAGAGCGGGGCCTCCACTGGCCTGAGGTCACTCCACACAGCCCACAAGCCGTTGGATGCCGTAGCCTGGATTGCTAACCCCTGGAAGGAGCTCTGCCCGATTGTCAGGGATGTTTGGACGGTATTCCACCTGCTGGGGGGGCCACCTGAATCAATACAGAGGTCCCCCACCCCACCCGCCGTCCCAGGGCTCTCAGCTGCCTTCTTTCAGAGGTTGAGGAAGGATGCTGGACTGAGGCTGCCTGGGGTTCAAATCCCACCTCTGCCACTTATTGGCTGTGTGACCTGGGGCAAGTTGCTCGACCTCTCTGTGCAACTTTTCTCATCCGTCTAATGAGAAGAATAACAGCGCCCACCTCGGGGGTTTGTTAGGAGGAAGAAAGGAGTTAACGTGTGTAAGGACAGACTCAGAACGGCGCCTAGAAGGTAGCCACCGCCTCTGCTGCTGTTTTTGTTATTATTTTTGACAACATGGGAGATACGTTGATAGGTTGAAGGACCTGCCCGGCAGGGGCTCTCCAGTGTCCGCCCCCGCACTACCCCGCCCCCAGCCCCTCGCTGGGGTCCAGCGCCAGGGAGATGTCACAATGACTCAGCCGCTGCAAACTGGAGCGTCCCCCTTCATTGGCTGCTTAATCAAGGCCGCCCCACTTCTGCGGCGGGAGGGACCGGGCGCCTGGCAGGAGCGGAAGCGTGGGGGGCCGGGCTGGTGGACAGGGAGGACGCGCAGCTGCCTTGGGAGCTCCAGAGACCCCAGATGTGGCTCCCAACTTCCAGACCCCCTGGTGGGCTCGAGCGATCACCAAGGAGGGAGTTTGGGGGCAATTTGGGGGCTTTGACAGCAGTCCGGTGAGGGGCACTCAAAGTGATCCGTTGACAGGCACAGTGTGTGAGCCAGCATTCGTTCATTCCTTCATTCACTCACTCATTCACCAGTGCATTCATTCAGTCCCCCAGGATTTGCAGGAAGCCTGCTGCGAAGGCGCTTGGGAGCCAGAGTCAAAGCAGCTGTAGGGCCTTGGGTTAGTGATGTAGCTGCTCCATGCCTCAGTTTACTGAGCTCTAAAATGGGTGCTTTGGCGTCTCCTGTGTCACAAGTGGACACAGATGAACAGGTGTTGGGGGCAGCAAAGGCAAAGACAGAGGCTCTTGTTGTTCAGTGGCTGGAGGTGAGGAGGGCGGAAATGGGAGGAGGAGAGTTGACTTTAGCTGGGGTGACCGCACACGACCCCCCACCCCAAGGAGTTTGAATCGGGTTTTTCGAATCGGGCTTTTTTTTTTTTTTTGGTGAGACAGCCTCTGTTGCCCAGACTGGAGAGCAGTGGTACCATCACGGCTCACTGCAGCGTCGAACTCCTGGCTCAAGCAGTCCTCCCAAGTAGCGGGGGACTACAGGTGTCCGCCAGCACACCCAGCAAACTTTTTAATTTTTTTTTTTTTTTTTTTTGTAGAGTCAGGTTTCACCATACTGCTCAGGCTGGTCTTGAACTCTGGGCTCAAGCGATCTGCCTGCTTTGGCCTCTGAAAGTGCTGTGATTACTAGTGTGAGCCAACACACCTGGCGAATTGCATTTTTCATTTTAGTTTATTTATATGAGACAGAGTCTTACTGTGTCGCGAGGCCGGAGTGCAGTGGCATGATCGTAGCTCACTGCAACCTCCACCTCCTGCGTTCAAACGATTCTCCTGCCTCAGCCTCCCCAGTGGCTGGGATTACAGGCGCCCGCCACTACATCTGGCTGATTTCTATATTTTTAGTAGAGATGGGATTTCACCACGTTGGCCAGGCTGGTCTCGAACTCCTGACCTTGAGTGATCTTCCTATCTCGGCCTCCCAGAGTGCTGGGATGACAGGCGTGAGCCACCTCACCTCACAAATTGCATTTTTTAGGCATGCAGCCAGAGGTCCCCGAAAGCCCCCAGAGCTGAGCTGCCAACATCAGGGTCAACAGAAAACCCGGAGCTTCAGAAATACTTCTTGGAATGGCCGTCGGGCTGAGGCCCAGAGAGGGAGAACAGCTTGCCCAAGACCACACAGCCATGTCTGCCTGCCTGCCGCTGGGCTTGCACAGGAAGATGGATAGGGACTCCTTCTACCAGTCTGAAGGGAGAAGCCGAGGCAGGAAGACACAGGGGTTGTGCGGTTTTCAAACCCTAACGCCAGTCAGGGCTGGAGTGTCCACTCCAGTGAGTCACGTGGGTTGGGCAGGCTCCTGCAGCCTCCAAGGAAGCCCTGAATGGCTTCAGGACCAGACCTGTCGGTTTTTCCAAGGAAAAACAGTAATCTAGATCTTAGGTGAAATTGCCCTGTTTTGGCCGGGCTCTTGGGCTCACACCTGTAGTCTCAGCATGTTGGGAGACCAAGGTGGGCGAATCATCCGAGGTCAGGAGTTCGAGACCATCCTGGCCAACATGGTGAAACGGTGTCTCTACTAAAAATACAAAAAGTATCTGGGCATGGTGGCCCATGCCTGTAACCCCAGCTACTCGGGAGGCTGAGGCAGGAGAATCGCTTGAACCCAGGAGGCGGAGGTTGCAGTGAGCCGAGATTGAGCCACTGCATTCCAGCCTGGGCGACAGAGCAAGACTTTGTCTCAAAAAAAAAAAAGAATACCCTATTTTGACATCCTTGGGTGTTTTTGTTTTCCTTAATACATCTTAACATGGCACAGTACAGAAAGCCAGGGCCACCGTGGGGTTTGACCCCTTCCCCACCACTTACAGGTTACGCAGCCTCTGACACCTCCATTGCCGTCCACGGGCCTTGGTTTCTGGGGCTGTGAAATGGGTTTAAGTATCACAGCCACTTCCGCGGTTCCTTAGCGGCATCGGCGTGAGAGCTCACAGAGAGTGCTGAGAGCAGGGCCTGGGCCAGCTCCGCGTTCGATAAACGTTGGCTCTGATTATATTAATATTGGTCATAATGATAAACTTGACTTAAATTAAATGCTGCATAGAAGGAAGCTGGCTGTCCCGAGGGGCAGGGCTGTGAATTATCTACTGGCGGCAGGATCTGCTTCGCCGTCCCTCGTTCTTTCTGTAGCAGACTCGTTTGCTCTCAGGGCTGGGGCACCCGGGTTCCTAGTAATTATTCGTTGAGTATATTGCTGTGTTTCTCAGCCAGGGTCATTTTTTTTTTTCTTTCCTGGGCACACTTGGTGACGTTTGGGGACGTTTTTGGGTGTCGGGTCTGGGGGGTGCTGCTGGCGTGGACTGGGTGGAAGCCAGAGATGCTGCTTAACTCCCTGTAACACCCGAGGTGACCCCATCCCAGAGAATGACTCGACCCTAACGTCCCCTGTGCTGATTGTGCCAGGCACAGTGGCTGGTGTCCGTAATCCCCACGCCTTGGGAGGCTAAGGCGGGAGGATTGCTTGAGCCTAGGCTGGGCCACATAGTGAGACCTCATCTCTGCAAAAAATTTAAGAATATAGTAGCCCCTGTAATCCCAGCACTTTGGGAGGCTGAGGCAGGTAGATCACGAGATCAGGAGTTCAAGGCCAGCCTGGCCAACATGGTGAAAGCCTGTCTCTACTTAAAATAGAAAAACTTGGCTGGGCATGGTGGTGCGTGCCTGTCATCCCAGCTATTCGGGAGGCTGAGGCAGGAGAATTGCTTGAACCAGAACCCGGGAGGCGGAGGTTGCAGTGAGCCGAGATTGCGCCACGGCACTCCAGCCTGGGCTACAGAGTGAGACCCCATCTCAAAAATGTGTGTGCACGTGTGTGTGTTTTAGCCAAGGGCGACACTCCATCTCAAAAAAGTGTGCGTGCGTGCGTGTGTGTGTGTGTGTGTGTGTGTGTGTGTGTGTGTGTTAGCCAAGGGTTGGGGTGCGCATCTGTAGTCCCAGCTACTGGGGGGTCCGAAGCAGGAGGATCAGTTGAGCCCAAGAGTTGGAGGCTGCAGTGAGCTGTGATTGCACCACTGCACTCCAGCCTAGGCAACAGAGCAAGGCCCTCTCTCTAAAAAAAAAAAAGAAAGAAAGAAACCCTGATTCATGCCACTCCAGACCCAAGATGGTGAGGGGAGCCGGGGAGACGTGCCTCTGCCCTCACACACTCCCTGATGCCTCTCGGGGCCAGAACACTTAGATTGTAACGGGCTCCTTCTGCGCACCCGACCTGGTTCCACCACCCCATTGATTATTGGAAGTGGGTAATCGCCCCTGTCGGATGAATTCTAGAGAGAGTGAACGGCCGGGATTTCCGGCGACAGAGCTGGCTTCACCTCCCCGCTATCAGCAGACGCAGAGAGGCTGCTGGGTCCCGGGACTTGTTCTCTTGGTCCCACCTGGCCCTGGGAGCCCAGACTCCGGCCCCGCTGGGGGACGGGCACTGGGGGTCTGAACACCCCAGGTTCTAATCCTGACGCAGGCCCTACCTGGCTGTGTGAGATGACCTCATTGTTTCCTTCCCCTGAGCCTCAGTTTTTTCATCTGTGAAATGGGGGCGAGTCTGCAAGACTCGCCCCCATCACTGGGGATTCAGTGGTGTCACTTTGGTAACGGGGCGCCCAAGCTGCACAGGAGGAGTTGAATGACTATCCTCCCTTCCCCCCAGCTTCATGAACCGTTAGGGGAATTGAGCATGGAACCTCAAACCCATGTCTCCCAAACAGCCACAATAGAAAAGGAACCCAAGCAGGCAGAACGTTCCCGGTCGTGGTAGCCGCTAAGAGTCTGCAGCCAGCACCAGCGTGCCTGGCCCTGTGTTTTCTCATTTCGTCCTTGGAGCTGACCTGGGAGGTGGCAGCTGTCCTTTTGTCTTGCAGATAGGGAAACTGAGGCACAATGGAGGGACGAGAACTGGGAATGACAAGCTTTTTCTCAGGTTAATGGAGGTGTCATTTCTGGACAGGATGTCTTCTCTGCACTTGTGGAGGCTGCACCCAGGCCCGGCTTCATGGGGGGCCGCAGTCACTTGGGGGCCCACGGTCAGAAGGGCTGTGCCTAGATGAATGCTTTATATGTTTTTGGGATGGAGTCTCACTCTGTCACCCAGGCTGGAGTGCAATGGCGTGATCGCAGCTCACTGCAGCCTCCACCTCCTTGGGTCAAGCGATTCTCCTGCCTCAGCCTCCCGAATAGCTGGGGTTACAGGCACGTGCTACCATGCTTGGCGGCTAGTTTTTGTATTTTTAGTAGAGACAGGGTTTCAGTGTGTTGGCCAGGCTAGTCTTGAACTCCTGACCTCAGGTGATCCACACGCCTTGGCCTCCCAAAGTGCTGGGTTACCGTATGCAGCCTGGAAATTCTCAATAACGTTTGAACGAGGACAACCCACCGTTTCATTTTGCACTGGGCGCCGCAATTCTGTAGCTGGATTATTAGCCACGATGTAGCCGGAAGACCACTTCCCACAGTGGCCGGGAAGGTGTTATTGGCCGGGTTACGTTTTTGCTGCTTACGAGCTGTGTGACTGGGGAAGTCACTTTCTCTGGATGGCACCCCCAGACTCCTCCCCACGGCCCGCTGGCCCCGCCTCTCCTCCTCTTCCTCTCCCCTTTGTCATTCCACTCCACGCACACTCATCCTCCTCCCGTTCCCACCTCCAGGCGTTTGGCCTTGCTCTGCCAGGAGGTTCTGAGCAGACCCTACCCTGCCATTCCCTCCCCACCCGTTTTTGCTTTCTCTCACGACTGCGCTCCGTCTGCAACCTCTTTAGGACCTCAGCTCCACAACTCCCCACCCAACCCCCCAGATCAGCCTGAGATGAGATCCTGGGAGGTGCCGCCTGGCCTGTGTGTACCACCACTGGGGCGTCTGATGACCCTGATGAGGCTGGTAATGGTGGGGAAAGCCCGGCCTCGGCAGCCCACATCGAGGGCCCCGTGGTCCTGCTCCGAGGATGCTCGGAACGGGTGCTGCTGCAGAGAGAGGGAGACACGGCGACCGTCACCTTAGCACTGTAGCTCAGCTCACTCTGCCCTTGGGCAGGGAGGCCCAGAGGCTGGGTTCCCAGCGGAAGGGCTGTGTGCTCTCAGCTACTCACTCACCCTGTGTGAGCTGATGAATGTCCAGAGTGTCTGGCAAGAAGCCATAAGGGCCGGGCGCGGCGGCTCACGTCTGGAATCCCAGTGCTTCCGGAGGCCGAGGCGAGTGGGTCACCTGAGGTCAGGAGTTCGAGACCAGCCTGACCAACATGGTGAAACCCCGTCTCTACTAAAAATACAAAAATTAGCTGGGCGTGGTGGCACACGCACCTGTAGTCCCAGCTACTTGGGAGGCTGAGGCAGGAGAATTGCTTGAACCCGGGAGGCGGAGGTTGCAGTGAGCCGAGATCACACCACTGCACTCCTGCCTGGGTGACAGAGTGAGGCTGTGTCTCAGAAAAGAAAAACAAAGAAGCAGTAAGGAATGGCTTTGAGGGTGGTGTCTCTGAGGAACTGGCTTCAAGCCAGGGTTCTGAGGACGGGTGTCGGAAGGTCAGGGAACTCTACAACAGTCTGTGAGATTTCCAGTCTCCTGGGGAGAAAGAGAGAGGCCCAAAGGGTCCAGGGACCCCTAGAAAGTGTGCAGTGGTTGGGCCGGATGATTTTAAGAGTCAGCCAGTGGCCGGGCATGGTGGCTCATGCCTGTAATCCCAACACTTTGGGAGGATTGCTTGAGACCAGGAGTTCAAGTCCAGCTTGGGCAACATAGGAAGACCCTATCTTTAAAAAAGTAAAAAAAAAAAAAAAAAAAAAAAACCCAGTGTAGCGTGCGCACCTGTAGTCCCAGCTACTCAGGAGGCTGAGGTGGGAGGATCACTTGAGCCCAGGACTTCGAGGCTGCAGTGAGCTGGGATCCTGCCCCACTGTGCTCTGGGCAACAGAGTAAGACCCTGTCTCTAAAAACAAAAAGAACAGAACGTGCCCTGATGGTTGCTGGACACCATGTGTGTGTGGCCAGACAGGTGAAGAAGTTACTGGGGAGCCCACGAGGAATGGGCCCGGCTTTCTTTGGGGGATCAGGTTTAGCACTCGAAGCGTCCACGTTCGAGTTGTGGTTTAGCCGCTTGCTCAGTGCGACCCTGGGGCGGTGGTTTTACCCTCTGGGGTCTCAGTGTTCGCATCTGCAAAATGGGGCTGAGACTGTGTCTTGGGTAGAAGGGTCTTGGTATTGGAAGGATCGGTGCTAAGCGTGCTTGGAGTGAGCCCCAAACTAGCTCAGATACCATAAAACACGGCGTGATGATCTGTGCCCGCTGGAAGCAAGGTGAGGGCCTGCGTGTGGGGCTGCTCGGGGCCTGCCCACTGCAGTGTGGAGAGCGGGTTGGTGGCAGCCTGCGGCGAGCCCTGGGCAGACCGAATCACAGGCCACGCTGCTGCGCTGACGGGGGCTGTGCTGGGAGTGTGGGCGGGGCTGCCCGGGACTGCCTCTGCCTCAGCGGGGAAACTGAGTCGCACCAACGTGGACAGAGCCCTCAGCAGGTGTGGAGCGTGAGTTGTGACTTTGTAGGTCTGCGTCGAGGTCACTCTGCAGGGTCTTTGGACTCTGTATCCAGTGCTCTGCTGCCCCTCGCCTAAGGACTTGCTCCCTCCCTCCTTCCCTCCCTCCTTCCTTCCATCCCTTCCTCCCTTCTCCCTCCCTCCCTTCCTCCCTCCCTCCCTTCTCCCTCCCTCCTTCCATCCCTTCCTCCCTTTCTCCCTCCCTCCCTCCCTCACTCCCTTCCCTACCTTCTTTCTTTCCTTCCTCCCCTTTCCCTTTCCTTGTCTCTTTTCTCTCTTGGTCACTCTTTATTTCACTTTTTCTCTCTGCTCCCTTCTTTCCCTCCCGCCCTCCCTCCATCACTTTCTTGCTCTCTCTCTCTCTCCTTCCTTTCTTCCCTTCCCTTCCTTCTCTCTCCTTCCTTCCTCTTTTTTTCTTTTCCTTCCTTTTTTTTTCTCTTTCATTCTTTTCTTTTTCTTGTAAGGTCCCACTTGTCACCAAGGCTGGAGTGCAGTGTCAGGATCGTTGCTCGCTGCAGCCCCAAGCTCCTGGGATCAGGCGATCCTCCCACCCCAGCCTGGAGAAGTGCTGTGAGACAGGCGTGAGCCGCGTGCCCAGCCAGTGCTTGATACGTTTTGTTTAAACCCATTCTCTTTTAAAACGAAAAGAAAACTTTGTCTCGCTCTTGTGAACGGAAACTGCTGTGTCCTTAAAGGCACAACCTTATAAATAAATGTGATAAGAACTAAACAGGGGCATTCAATTCCTGCTGCCGTCGCCTCTGTTCCAGGCTGAAAGCTGAGGCCCAAGCACACCTTAGCGCCCACCTGAGGCGTTCATCCTTAAGCCCAGCACGCAGTGACCCTCCTTGCTGGGTGAGTCAGTGTTTTGTTTTGTTTTTTTTTTGAGACAGAGTCTCGCTCTGTTGCCCAGGCTGGAGTGCAGTGACCCAATCTCAGCTCACTGCAACCTCCGCCTCTGGGTTCAAGCGATCTTCCTGCCTCAGCCTCCCGAGTAGCTGGGACTACAGGGACCACGTCCAGCTAATGTTTGTATTTTTAGCATTGACAGAGTTTCACCATGTTGGCCAGGCTGGTTTCGAACTCCTGACCTCAAGTGCTCTGCCTGCCTCGGCCTCCCAAAGTGCTGAGATTACAGGCATGTGAGCCACTACACCTGGCCCCGTGTTACTCAATATGGCCAGAACTGTTTGGGGCGTCGCCTGGACTTCCTGGGAGGCTGGGCCCCTTCTGCCTTCGGCCTGAGTTTCTTGGACTGAGCGTTGCTTCCCCACGGCCTGGGGAGAAGGTGATTTCTTCCTGCATTCAATTAATGAGCCTATTAAAAGCTATTTATTTTCCCTGACAGTTGTTTACGGAGGAGAAGGAGATGAATTGGCCGCTATCCTCCGCAGAAAGGAAGGAGGCTGAATGGGGTGCCTGGTGGTCCAGCCCCGGCACGTGCAGAGCCCCGACTGCCCGTGGGGGTCGTCCTTGGGACACCTTGGGCAGAGCCTGTGTTTGGGTTGGGGCCATTGCTTCTGACCTTGGTGTCTTTTGCGCGGGGGATGTTGGGACGAGTGAAACCATCGTGGTGTGGAGGCAGGGAGCTGGCCCCGATGACATTTCTCCTCTCTTTCCAGGTTAAAATCTCTCAGATGCACTGTTTTGAGACCCAAGACCTGGCCCCATGGCCTGCATGGGGTATTGTGGTGGGATCTCCCGATGTCCCACCTTATCCCCTCCTCCATAGCAGTTGAGCTTTACAATTTTTATCTAGGCACATGGCCACCTGGGGGAAAACCAACATTTCCCGGTGTACCTTGCAAGCTGTCTGTGCGGTGTGATTCAGTGCTGACCCATGGGAGAAACAAGCAGGTTTTTTCTGGAAATGCTTTTCAAGAGAAGTGGCACATGCTCCTCTCTGTCTGTCAGCTGGAATATGGAGATGATGGCAGGTGCTCAGGCAGCCACATTGGACCATGAGACAGGTGTCACGGATAAGACTGGGGGATCAAAGAGATGGAAGGGGCCTGGACCCCCGTGATTGGCGGGAAGGGCAAAATAGCCCTGAGTAGCCAACCTGGCAGCTTCCCTTATATGAAAAGAGAAATCACTCCTTGTGATTTTTCTGGCATTTGCAATTCAACTGCATCAGAATGGTGGCAGTACGTGAACCTTGGGACACCTCCTGGGGGTGGTGCAGCTCTCCTGGGGATACGGCTCTCCTGGGGATGTGGCCCTCCTGGGGGTACGGCTCTCCTGGGGATGTGGCTGTTCTTGCCCTTGTGTTCCAGAGACCCCAGACTCGAAGTTTTCCAAACAGTGTGAAGATGAGGATGATGGTGAGTGGTCAGGTGGGACGGATTTTGATAATGGCCCCAGCTCTCGCTGAGTGCCTTGTGATCCCAGTGGATGGGCACAGCCCTGTGAGAAGCCTACGGCCACTGTCCCACTTTGGCAGATAAGGAAACTGAGGCTCAGAGAGGGAATGTGACTTGTGCAGGCTCACACAGCAAATAGAGTTGAGCTAGGATTAGGCAGACCCCACACTTTGTGGCAGGGCCCCATCCTGACACGTCTGGGGGCCTCCCCCTTTCTCCCCATTGGTCACCACCTCCTCCTCTCCCCCTCCATCGAGGCCATCAGATCTGGCCCTGCGCTAATCAGCCGCCTCCAGCCTGGGACAGGCCAACAGGGGTATGAGAGGGAAAACAGTGTCCCCTCCCATATGCAGAATGCTCCCAGGCACAGGGTCAGTGTCTTCTCCTGGGTCTCCCCAGGTTCCTGCTAGGGGAAGCAGGTTTCAGGTTCAAAGTGCAGAGCCCAGGACCCTAAAAATAACACAAGCCAATGTGTGTTGAACGCTTACTGTGTGCCAGACACATGCTGAGTACTGTACACACGCCGAGTACTGTACGTAGGCTGAGTACTGTACACAAGCTGAGTACTGTATGCAGGCTGAGTACTATACACAGGCTGAGTACTGTACGCAGGCTGAGTACTGTATGCAGGCTGAGTACTGTACACACGCTGAGTACTGTACACACGCTGAGTACTGATACACAGGCCAGCTTGTTTCCTTTTTCTTTTTTCTTTTTTGAGACAGAATCTCAGTATTGCCCAGGCTGAAGTGCAGCGGCATGTTCTCGGCTCACTGCAACCTCCACCTCCCAGGTTCAAGCGATTCTTCTGCCTCAGCCTCCCGAGTAGCTGGAATTACAGGCGCCTGGCTAATTTTTGTATTTTTAGTAGAGATGGGGTTTCACCATGTTGGTCAGGCTGGTCTCGAACTCCTGACCTCTTGATCTGCTCACCTTGACCTCCCGAAGTGTTGGGATTACACTTTGGTGTGAGCCACTGCGCCTGGCCTCTTTTTTTTTTTTTTTTTTTTTTTGAGGCATGGTCTCGTTCTGTAGCCCAGGCTGGAGTACAGTGGTGCAGTCTCGGCTCACCACAGCCTCCATCTCCTGGGTTCAAGCAGTTCTCCTGCCTCAGCCTCCCAAGCAGCTGGGATTACAGGTGTATGCCATCACACTGGCTAATTTTTGTATTTTTAGTGGAGACAGAGTTTCACCATGTTGGCCAGGCTGGTCTCGAACTTCTGAGCTCAAGCAATCCACCTGCTTTGGCCTCCCAAAATGCTGGGATTACAAGCGTTGGCCGCTATACGCAGCCTTCAGTTTTCCATGTTTCTTCTGTTCTCTGCCTCCACCTGGTCCAGTTTCCATCATCGCCTGGACCAGCATGGTCCCCTCTGTTCTGGTGTGACTCCAGCCGTCATCCCCACAGCCTGTCCTATAGTGACATCTGTCAGTGCCTGAGTTGGGTGTCATCACTCCTCCGCCTGCAGCCCTTCATGGTTCTCACCTCTCTGGGAGGAAACCTGAAGTCCTCCCTGCAGCCTACCAGCCTGGCACAAATGGCTCAGTTTCTTTCCTGCCGTCTCCTCCCCCCTCTCTCCCCGCCCCCCTTCTCTCCCGTCCCCCTCTCTCCCCATACCCCTGTCTCCTGGTCCCCTCTCCCTCCCCACCCCCCCGTCCCCCATCTCTCCCTGTCCCCCTTCCCTCCATACACCCCCATCCCCCACTCTCCCTGTTCCCCCTCTCTCCCCATTCCCCGTCTCCCGTTCCCCCTCCCCATCCCCCCTCCCCCATCCCCCTCCCCGTCCCCCTTCTCCCCGTCCCCCCTCCCTGTCCCCCCTCTCCCCATCCCCCCCTCTCCCCATCCCCCCCTTTCCCCATTCCCCCATCCCCCCTCCCCTTCCCCCCTCCCCCCTCCCCCTCTCCCCATCCCCCTCTCCCCATCCCCCCTCTCTCCC
>CAUYQU010057929.1:0-33856 GCA_963574635.1 Cheracebus regulus
TGCTAATGTCAACAGTGATGCAATGAACATAAGTGTGCATGTGTCTTTAGAATAGAACAGTTTATAATCCTTTGGGTATATACCCAGCAATGGGAGTGCTGGGTCACATGGTATTTCTATTTCTAGATTCTTGAGGAATCACCACACTGTCTTCCACAATGATTGAACTAATTTACACTCCCACCAACAGTGTAAAAACATTTCTATTTCTCCACATCCTTTCCAGCATCTGTTGTCTCCAGATTTTTTAATCATCAGCATTCTAACTGGCATGAGATGGTATCTCAATGTGGTTTTGATTTGCATTTCTCTAATGACCAGTGATGATGAGCATTTTTTCATGTTTGTTGGCCTCATGTATGTCTTCTTTTGTAAAGTGTCTGTTCATATCCTTTGCCCACTTTATGATGAAATTGTGCTTTTTTTTCTTGTAAATTTGTTTTCGTTCTTTGTAGATTCTGAATATTAGCTCTTTGTCCAATGGGTAGCTTGCAAAATTTTTTCCCATTCTGTTGGTTGCTGGTTCAGTCTAATGATTGTTTCTTTTGTTATGCAGAAGCTCTTAAGTTTAATTAGATCTCATTTTTCTATTTTGGCTTTTGTTGCCATTTGCTTTTCATGTTTTAGTCATGAAGTCCTTGCCTATTCTATGTCCTGAATGGTTTTGCCTAGGTTTTCTTTGAGGGTTTTTATGGTGTTAGGTCCTATGTTTAAATTTTTAATCCATCTGGAGTTAATTTTTGTATAAGGGTAAGGAAGGGGCCTGTTTCAGCTTTCTGCATATGGCTAGCCAGTTTTCCCAACACCATTTATTAAACAGGGAATCCTTTCCCCATTACTTGTTTTTGTCAGGTTTGTCAAAGATCAGATGGTTGTAGATATGTGGCATTACTTCTGAGGCTTCTGTTCTGTTCCATTGGTCTATATCTCTGTTTTGATACCAGTACCATGCAGTTTTGATTACTGTAACCTTCTAGCATAGTTTGAAGTCAGGTAGCATAATGCCTCCAGCTTTGTTCTTTTTGCTTAGGATTGTCTTGGCTATGCAGGCTCTTTTTTGGTTCCATGTGAAGTTTAAGGTGTTTTTTTCTAGTTCTGTGAAGAAGGTCGTTGGTAGCTTCTGGGGATAGCATTGAATCTATAAATTACTTTGGGCAGTAAGGCCATTCTCATGATATTGATTCTTCCTATACTTTTCATCTGTTTGCGTCCTCTCTTATTTCCTTGAGCTGTGTTTTATAGTTTTCCTTGAAGAGGTCCTTCACGTCCTTTGTTAGTTGTATTCTTATGCATTTTATTCTCTTTGTAGCAACTGTGAATGGGAGTTTACTCATGATTTGGCTCTCTATTAATCTGTTATTGGTGTATAGGAATGCTTGTGATTTTTGCACACTAATTTTGTATCCTGAGACTTTGCTGAAGTTGCTTATCATCTTAAGGAGATTTTGTGCTGAGATGATAGGGTCTTCTAAATATATAATCATGTCATCTGCAAACAGAGACAATTTGACTTTTTATTTTCCTAATTGAGTACCTTTATTTCTTTTTCTTGCCTGATTGCTCTGGCTAGAATGTCTACTACTATGTTGAATAGGAATGGTGAGAGAGGGCACCCTTGTCTAGTGCCAGTTTTCAAAGGGAATGCTTCCAGTTTTTGCCCATTCATATGATATTGGCTATGGGTTTGTTGTAAATAGTTTTTATTATTTTGAGATATGTTCCATTGATACTTAGTTTATTGAGTGTTTTTTAGCATAAAGCGCTGTTGAATTTTGTTGAAGGCCTTCTCTGCATCTATTGAGATAATCATGTGTTTTTTATCTTTGGTTCTGTTTATGTGATGGATTATATTTATATATTTGCATATATTGAACTAGCCTTGCATCCCTGGGATGAAACCTACTTGATCATGATGGATAAGCTTTTTGATGTACTGTTGCATTTGGTTTGCCAGTATTTTATTGAAGTTTTATGCATTCATGTTCATCATGAATATTGGCCAGAAATTTTCTTTTGTAGTTGTGTGTCTGCCACGTTTTGGTATCAGGATGATGTTGGTCTTGTAAAATGAGTTTGGGAGGATTCCCTCTTTTTGTATTGTTTGGAATAGTTTTAGAAGGAATGGTACCAGCTCCTCTTTCTACATCTGGTAGAATTCAGCTGTGAACCCATCTGGACCTGGACTTTTTTTGGTTGGTAGGCTACTAATTGCTGCTTCAACTTCAGACCTTGTAATTGGTCTATTCAGGGAACAACTTATTCCTGGTTTAGTCTTGGGAGGCTATTCGATTCTTCTCTGTCTAGTTTTTTTTATTAGTCTGGCTTGTAGTCTATCTATTTTGTTGATCTATTCAAAAAACCAGATCGTGGATTTATGGATTTTTTGAAGGTTTTTTTGTGTCTCTATCTCCTTCAGTTCTGCTCTGATCTTAGTTATTTCTTGTCTTCTGCTAGCTTTTGAATTTGTTTGATCTTGCTTCTCTAGTTCTTTTAATTATGATGATAGGGTGTCAATTTTAGATGTTTCCTTGCTTGTCATGTGGGCATTTATTGCTGTAAACGTCCTTCTAGACACTTCTTTAAATGTGTCCCAGAGGCTTTGGTACATTCTATCTTTGTTCTCACTGATTTCAAAAAACATCTTTATTTCTGCCTCCATTTCATTATTTTTCCAGTAGTCATTCAGGAGCAGGTTGTTCAGTTTCCATGTAGTTGTGCAGTTCTGAGTGAGTTTCTTAATCTTGAGTTCTAATTTGTTTGCACTGTTGTCTGAGAGACTGGTTGTTATGATTTCCATTCTTTTGCATTTGCTGAGTAGTGATTTACTTCCAATTATGTGGTCAATTTTAGAGTAAGTGCAGCATGTGCTGAGAAGAATGTATATTCTGTGGATTTGGGGTGGAGAGTTCTGTAGATGTCTATTAGGTTCGCTTGGTCCAGATCTGAGTTCAAGTCCTGGATATTCCTGTTAATTTTCTGTCCATTGATCTGTCTAATATTGACAGTGGAGTGTTAACGCCTCCCACGATTATCGTGTGGGAGTCTAAGTCTCTTTGTAGGTCATTAAGAACTTGCTTTATGTATCTGGGTGCTCCTGTATTGGGTGCATATATATTTAGGATCATTAGCTCTTCTTGTTGCATTGATCCCGTTACCATTATGTAATGCCCTTCTTTATCTCTTTTGATTGTTGTTGGTTTAAAGTTCGTTTTATTCAGACTAGGATTGCAACCCTTCCTTTTCTTTTTTATCACTCCGTTTGCTTGGTAAATCTTCCTTCATCCTTTTATTTTGAGTCTGTGTGTGTCTTTGGATGTGACATGGGTCTCCTGAATACAGCACACCAGTGCGTCTTGACTTTTTATCCAGTTTGCCAGTCTGTGTCTTTTGATTGGAGCATTTAGCCCATTTATGTTTAAGGTTAATTTTGTTATGTTTGGATTTGATCCTGCCATTTTGATGCTAGCTGGATGTTTTGCCTGTTAGTTGACACAGTTTCCTCATTGTGTCACTGGCCTTTACCAATTGGTACATTTTTGCAGTGGCTGGTACTGGTTGTTCCTTTCTATGTTTAGTGCTTCCTTTAGGAGCTCTTGTAAGGCAGGCTTGGTAGTGACAAAATCTCTCAGCAGTTGCTTGTCTGTAAAGGGTTTTATTTCTCCTTCACTTATGAAGCTTAGTTTGGCTGAATGTGAAATTCTGGGTTGAAAGTTCTTTTCTTTAAGGATGTTGAATATTGGCCCCCCTACTTTCTTCTGGCTTGTAGGGTTTCTTCTCAGAGACCCACTGTGAGTCTGATGGGCTTCCCTTTGTGGGTAACCCGACCTTTCTCTCTGGCTGCCCTTAGGGTTTTTTCCTTCATTTCAACCCTGGTGAATCTGACCTTTATGTGCCTTTGGGTTGCTCTTCTTGAGGAATAACTTTGTGGTGTTCTCTGTATTTCCTGTATTTGAATGTTGGCCTGCCTAGCTAGTTTGGGGAAGTTCTCCTGAATAATATCCTGAAGAGTGTTTTCTAGCTTGGATTCATTCTCCCCGTCACATTCAGATATACTGATCAAATGTAGGCTAGGTCTTTTCACATAATTCCATATTTCTGGGAGGTTTTGTTCATTTCTTTTTACTCTTTTTTCTCTAATCTTGCATTCTCGTTTTATTTCATTGAGTTGATCTTCAATCTCTGATATCCTTTCTTCTATTTGATTGATTCGGCTATTGAAACTTGTGTATGCTTTGAAAAGTTCTTGTGCTGTGTTTTTCAGCTCCATCAAGTCATTTTTTTTCTTCTCTAAGCTGATTAGTTAGCATTTCATCTAACCTTTTTTAAGTTTCTTAGTTTCCTTGCATTGGGTTAGAACATGCTCCTTTAGCTCCAAGAAGTTTGTTATCATCCACCTTCTGAAGCCTGCTTCTGTCAATTCATCAAACTCATTCTTCATCCAGTTTTGTTCCATTACTGGTGAGAAGTTGTGATCCCTTGGAGGAGGAGAGGCATTCTGGTTTTTGGTGATTTCAGCCTTTTTGTGCTTGTTTCTTCTCATCTTCATGGATTTATATACCTTTGGTCCTTGAATTTGGTGATTTCCGATGGGGTTTCTGAGTGGACATCCTTTCTGTTGATGCTGAAGCTAATTCTTTTTGTTTTTTAGTTTTCCTTCTAACAATCAGGCCCCTCTGCTGCAGCTCTCCTGTATGAGGTGTCTGTTTGGATATAGAGGAGTCAGGGATCTGCTTGAGGAGGCAGTCTGTCCCTTATCAGAGCTCAAGTGCTGTGCTGGGGGCTCCATTGCTCCCTTCAGAGCTGCTGGGCAGGGACGTTTAAGTCTGTTGCAGCAGAACTCACAAATGCTCCTTTTCCCAGGTGCTCTGTCCTGGGAAGGTTGGGCTTTATTTATAAGTCCCTGATGGGCTACTGCCTTTTTTCAGAGAGGCCCTGCCCAGAAAGGAAGGAGTCTAGTCACAGTCTGTCTGCAGATGTGTTGCTGAGCTGTTGCATGCTCCACCCAGCTGCTGGGTAAACTTCCTTATAATTTTGTTTACCCAGGTAGTTAGATTTGCCTTGGTAATGGCAGACTGCCTCGGTAATGGTGGATGCCCTTTCCCCCACTGAGCTCAACTGTCCCAAGTCAAGTGCAAACCACTGTCTGGCCATGAAACTCTCAAGCCAGTGGGTTTCAGTTTGCTGGTCTTTGTGGGGGTGAGACCCACTGAGCCAGACCACTTGGTTCCCTGCCTTCATCCCCCTTTTTTTCAGGGGAATGGGAGGCTCTGTCTCACAGGCATTCCAGGCACCAGCTAAAACAGCTGCCCTGATTTGTGCTGGAAACACCTGGCACTGGCTGAAACAGCCACTCAGTTCTGTGCTGGAGACCTGCGGTGCTTGTCAGCCTGGCAGGAATCTCCTGGTCTGTGAGCTGTAAAGACCATGGGAGAAGTGCAGTATCTGAACCAGAGTGCCAGAGAGGCTGGAAAAGTCCCCGATGGCCTCTGTTGGGTGGGGGAGAGGGGCTGTCCTCTGGCCCATTGCACTTCCCAGAGGAGGCAGTGCCCCATCCTGTCTTAGTTTGCCCTCCTTGGGCTATACTCACTGTCCAACCAGTCCCATTGAGATGAACCTGGTGCTTCAGTTGAAAATATGGAGATCACTCGCCTTCTGCATCACTCTCTCTGGGAACTGTGCCCCGGAGCTGTTCCTATTCATCTATATTGGCAGAAGTCCTAACATGGTTTTTATCCAAAAGATATCAAAGTTTATCAAAAAACTAAAAATAGAACTACCATATGACTCAGCAATCCCACTGGTCGATAAATATTCATAAGAATGGAAATAAATAAATCAAAGGCATATCTATACTCCTATGTTTCTTGTAGCAGTATTTATAATAGGCAAGCTTTGGAAGCAATCAGTGTCCATCAGACAAATGGATAAAGAAAATGTGATACATACACACAATGGAGTACTATTCAGCCGTGAAAAGAAAATTATGTCATTTGCGACATGGATGGATCTGGAAGATATTTTATTAAGTGCAATTAACCAGGCAGAGAAAGACATTGCTTTGTGTATTCTTCTCATTTTTGGTAGCTAAAAATTAAAACAATTGAACTCATGGGAATAGAGAATAGAATAATGATTACCAGAGGCAGGAAAGGGCAGTGTGGGGTAGTGGAGCATGTTAATGGGTGCCAAAATGTATTTAGATAGAATAAATACAATTTAATAGTTGATAACACAACAAGATGACTTATGTCAAAATGAATGTATTGTGTATTTAAAAATTATTAAATGAGTATATTTGGAATGTTTTTAACACAAAGAAATGAGAATCTTTGACGTGGTAGATATTTCATTAACTCTGATGTGATTTTTATACATTGTGTGCCTGTATCAAAATATCTTATGTACCCCCTACATATATAAACCTCCTATGTACTTACAAAATTTGTATTATTCCAGTTGCTCCCTGTCAGAAATATCTTTTCTCAAGAATTATGCCTGCCATCTTAGAGAAAAGTGTCTAGTGTAATCGGTCTCATGGTTTGATTCAAATGCCCATATCAACCCATAAACTTAATAGTGTTACTAGGTCCCTTAATTGGAGGCTTAATCAAAGCGTGATAAATTGTGTTTTCAAAACTGAGAATAAGTCATAAGGCTTTTGGTTTTTGGCTTGGAATCTCTGAGAAGTAATAGGTAGATCTTGGAGAGAGGTTTGAGTGGAAGGGAGGAGGAAGAAAGTGATCTCTCTCTGTAATTCACTGATTATTGGCATCAGATTTTGTGATTTATTGTCTATTTGACGTCTAGCATGGTGCTCTGAACTAGACTGCATAGTTTCTTTCAATCTACAACCTCTAATATAATCTCATTATATTTTAATTTTAATTCTTGTTGATTAACAACTATTGGTTCAAAAATCATGGTAAAACTTGAGAAATTCAAAAAGGAGTGTCAGTAAGGGTATTATACTAGATTATGAACCAGACTAGTACTTTATTTTCATTTTTCCCTTTTAAAAAGTTATCTGTATCTAGTAAGAAATTAAAACACTGCCAAAGAGAATAGATACAACAAAACAAAGGCAAACTTCTTATCTCTAGTCCTTTAGTTTTCTCTCTGAAGTCAACCAGATTTTCAATTCTTGTGTATACATATTCAGAGATATCCTAGTCTCTCCAAGCATCATGTATGTAAATATCTATATCTTATGCTTCCTTTTTTCCCACTTAGTAGCTGAGTCTTACTTTTGTGTACTTTGTTTTTTATATTTATTTAAAAAAAATCTTGGTCTATCTCAGTATATATTCAGTATATACATATACAGATACATATATACACTATATATACACATATACAGATACATACACAGACACACACATACACACACACACACACACACATACAGATATGTATCTATTTCATGTAATAGTTGTATAGTATTTCATTACATACCTGGACCATGACTCAACTGAATTCCTACTGATTGACATACCAACTGGTGAACAACACTGTTTCAAGTTATAAAAATGCAACAGAACTTTGTAGGTGGGGATACTAAGTCATAAAGCTATCTCTGGGTTTGATTCTTTATATTCCTTATGGTTTTGAGTCTATTTACTGTCTTTCTATGTTTTTCCCTATGTCTTTTCCCCTTTACCTCAGTTTCTTTCTGTCTACACACATACATTTCTTGTCACTAATCCCTTATGTGTATCTCACTGTTATGTGGACATACTTTAGAGTTTAAATGTGGAATAGCAGGAAGCATGGTGAGTGGAGCTGGGACTCAGTTCTGGTTCTGCCACTAACTAGATTTCAGGCATTTTCTTTTTATATCTAAAGCCATTAATTTTCCCATTTGTTGAGCTACATAAAATTTAAAGCTCCCCTTTCTATTATCTTGTAAATTTTTTATTTACATATCTGTTTATTCAGTCATTGTTTAATAAATTTTATTGAGAAGCTTCTATTTATCAGGTCTTGTGGAAAGCACTTATCAGTGGGGGAAATTGTAAAGATAAATAAAATATTACTTGTTTTTGACTCAATCCAAAAGAATACACAGATAGAAACAAAAAGTACATTGCATATAACTGTATTTATTAAAGGAAGTTTTAAGGTTTTATTTTCCTAGTTTTTGAAGCAGAACAATGGAATATTGATATACATCTATTTAAAATTTCTTTTTGTAATTGTAATTGAATGAATATTTCCTGAGGACCAGGAAACAATAGAATAATTTCTGATTATATTACTTCAAAAGGAGAAGTGCTCAATATTTTGCATAATGGACAATTTTATATTTTAACTGTTTCTTTTCAGTTCTTATTCACATGTAGTAATTCACATGCTTATGTGAAATAGATGCATATCTCATTCTGATTAGTAAGGGATAGATGATGTGCCACGTATGGATCGAGTCATAGACTGGCCATGAGGGAGAGACTTTCTGTTACTGATGGAAGCCAAGGTGAGAAAACAAGATCTGAAGCTCACTTAGGCTCCTTACTACATAGGGGCAGGTACAAGATACCAGAATTGTAAAGAGTAAAACATCACCTTTATGGGAATAGTAAAATGTAATGCCTTCTTGGAGTCCTGCTTCATTTAAAATTAAATACAGAGAATCTGTTCAGAACTATTTGCACGCTTCTCTTCCATCAATTCTGTGCCACTAACCTTTAAAAAATATTTTAAATGGTAAATAGTTAATCAGGAAATTAATATTTGTATTCAAAAAAAATGTAATCCCATTTATAGGAGGATTTAGATAATGAAAATGTGAGTGAGAGGACATTTAACAGCACATTGGCTGAAATATCATTAATATTTTATCTCACATAGTTTTGTCATGGTTATTTAGTTTGTTTTTCTCCTAAGAAAAACTGAGAAAATGACCTGTAAGTTTGAAGACTAAATATATCTCTGTGGGCAAGATGACTAATCAAATTAAAGATGAAATTGCATCAATCCATCTATACATTGCAATAATAAAAATTTAAAAATTCATTTTATATGCTTTAATATTTAAATTATAAAATTTAATATATAGAGATGAACACTATGAAATATAAAAACTTTCTGAGCCTTAGTTTTCTCATCTGTAAAGTGGAAATAATTACAATAATATGAATATATATCTGATAAGATTATTATGAGAAATGAATGAAATCATGGATTTTTAATACTTTTAGCCTGGCACATGATTAGTGCTCAATTGTATTTGATATTATTAGGTGATCTTCAAGGTCTGCTGAACCTGAAGAATAGAACTGGTTCCAGAGCAGAGAAATAAGAATGAATATGATTTGCATAAGTTAAAGTACAAGTGCATTACGCTGTTGAGAATGGTTAGAGGACTTACTTCTGTGGCTAATTTTTGAGGAATCAGTGTTTTATTATCTGTGCTCAAAGGACTTTAAGTGGGGGAGTTCTGAGCATATTGAGGAATTTCTATATTTTATTTTTCAATAAAATTACATGTATTTTGTCAAACTTGAGAAAATATTTTTGGATGTACCACATTGCATAGATGCCTTTTAAATATTAGTTTTTAACACCATTCCATAAAAGTCAAACCTCAACTGCATAGATACATTTTTTGGTGAATAGCTCCAGCTCTTTCTCATTTTTAGGAAATGATAGGGTAGAGGTACTTATTAAAAACTTGACAGATACAAAGAGCATGCATGCTGAGGAGCTCCCTCAAATTTAGCAAAAAAACATAAACAACATCTTCTAGAAGTGGCTCCCATCTCTCTTTAATGTTTATTAATTGGACTCACCTTTGCTTGAATCCTGATCTTTGCCCAGTAGTGTTCTTCCTTCTCACTAACCCCAGCCTTCTCCCCTCTTTCTTGTTTTTTCTACCCTTCTCCCTCCTGCAGTGAAAAGAGCAGTATGAAACCTTCCTCTAGAGACCCTCCACTCAAATGGCCATATGGGTTTAATGTATAATGCATGCAAAACAGTGTGAGTTGCAAATAATTCAAAAGAGAAGCCTCTGAGGCTGGGCTCAGGAGGCATCCTTTCATAATAATTAGAAAATCAAACAGCTTCTTACTGTTATTCTAGTCATTTCATTGGAATGTAATAACCCTGGCTCAAATAGTGCCAGGGAGTAATATATATCTATAATGCAACCTTCTCAACACAATTATTGGGCAAATGTACTTATTCATAAGTAATATGTTCATTGTCCTTAGAATTTCCTACTTTGATTTGACTGAAACTCTATGGACACCTCTCTAACATGAGCTGTATCACTAAGGTATCAGGTAGACACAAAATAATCCGAGGTTTAATTTAGATGTTAATTTTTCAGTAACATATTAAGAAACTATTTTGGGGGAGGCAGTAAGGGCAACACTTGGGCATGGTCTTTCAGCCAGTGATGTCAACTTGTAAGGGAATGTCATTTTTCTTTGCTTCTGGCCCAGGAATAATATTTGAAATTAAGACTTGTGAACTTTTTCTTTGCCGCCATACTCCAAATTTTCACATATAATCAGGGTTTTAAAAAACTCTAAGAAGTAGTAGAATGTAGAAATATTTACTGGTCATTTAATATGAGTAATGAGCTCTTGGTAAATTATGAACAAACAAAGCTCTTCTCCAAATAAATCAGTGTGCATGACTTCACTTTTTATGTCTACATCTTTTAGGACAGTTCTGCAATCCTTTGGAAAATCTTACTGGAGATACATTATTTATTGGGTAAAATCACCTTAGAATTTTCTAAGGTGAGCAAAAATATTTGGGACAGTTCACCTCATTTACAAAGGAGCTGAAATCAAGACTCTTTGGGTATTTTATGAATGAAGACATATGGATAATTACTTTGTAAGGTTCTAGGGCTATGACATTTGATCCAATTTTAGAAATATTCTATAAAGGAGAGAAAACTGAATGTTTAAAAAAATCAGAGTTTCTGGCTGGGTGTGATGGCTCATGCCTGTAATCCCAGCACTTTGGGAGGCTGAGGCAGGCGGATCACGAGGTCAAGAGATCAAGACCACCCTGGTCAACATGATAAAACCCCGTCTTTACTTAAAATACAAAAATTAGCTGGGCATGGTGGTGCATGCCTGTAGTTCCAGTCACTAGGGAGGCTGAGGCCGGAGAATCTCTTGAACCCGGGAGGTGGAGGTTGCAGTGAGCTGAGACCGCACCAGTGCACTCCAACCTGGCAACAGAGCAAGATTCTGTCTCAAAAACAAACAAACCAAAACCCCCCAACAAATCAGGTTTCTTTAAGCTGGAAGGAAAGTTAGATGGCACAAATTTAAAGAATCCCTGAACTTAATCTGATGTGGGGCCTAGATAGTAGATAGCATGATCCTGTTATATTTCATGTGAAAGAACTGAGGACAGGTTATCCACCATACACTTATTATATGGGATCCATCAGGTGGACATTCAACCTCTGCTTAAACACCTCCAGTGACAGAAAGCTCACTTTTCTTGTGGCTACTGTTCCATTATTGAATATCTCAAATTGTTATGCAAATTCTTATGCAAATTTCCATTTACAAAGTTTTCTTTTACAAAACTCACATTTCATTATTTTTTTTTTTGCTCGGCTTGTCAGAAGTGAACCATAAAGTATTATGTTATCAAAAAATTGACCTCTTTAGCTCTTAATTTTTGCTAGCACAATGATACTTTGATGTTGCAGCACAAATCCATGAGAAAGAATAGATTGTTGGTGATGTTAGGAAGACTGTTTCTCTGTATAGATAGAGTACCTTACAATGTGTACCTAATTAAATACCTACATGTGAAAAGTGATTGTATAAAGTAAGAGAAGATAATTCAGGATAATATTTTTGTGATTTAGGAGCAGTACAGGCAATTTTAAATACAACTTTTAAACTGTAAAGCATAAGAAGAAAACTGATCATATTTTTTTATCAGAATTAAGGATCTGTTCAATGAAGGACATCACAGACAAAGATAATGCACAGGTAACAGAATGGCAAAAGGAGGGAACCATTTGTAATAGCTACAAGTAATAAGGCATTAATAGCTAGAC
The DNA here is from genome assembly GCA_963574635.1 of Cheracebus regulus. Taxonomy (NCBI): domain Eukaryota; kingdom Metazoa; phylum Chordata; class Mammalia; order Primates; family Pitheciidae; genus Cheracebus; species Cheracebus regulus. The sequence goes on from CAUYQU010057929.1 coordinate 12,035, forward strand.
TAGAAAAGAAAGTCTTGCAAATTAACAAGAAGCTGACAGGAACCTGAGTAAAAAGTGGGCATGGGATTAGAATGGCAGCTTACAAAGCAGAATCTCAAGAGGGTAACAAGCAAAGAGATGCTCAAATTCATTTGTAATGCTGAAAATGCAATTCAAAAGAATGAGCTATCATTTTATACCTATGCTCCAGGCAGTAAGTAGAAAGGTAAATAATGCCAGCTATTGACAAGTTTGTGGAGGTATAGGAATCCATATTTATTGCTGGTGGGAGATAAAACTAATGTATCCACTCAGAAGAGCAATATGAGCTCATGTATTCAAATAAATGTTCTCATACCTTATGTCTAAATTATTTATTTCTTCAATATATATCTCAAGAAAAGTCTCTCACAGATTCATTAAGGGACATGTACAAGGATGTTTATTGCTGTATTATTTGTGGTGGTGGGAGTTGAACCAACCATCACTGGCAGAGCAGATAATAGAATGTGTTGGGTGTATATTATGGAATAATATATAGTGGTTAGAAATAATAAATTATGTTCATATAGCAAATATAGATAGATTTTAAAAACATAGTACCTAGTGAACACACAAAAACACTATTTACCTAAGTGAATTCATATATTTGAAATCATAATGTGAATTCATATATTCAAAACAAAAAAAATCACGTTTATAGTAAAACATAAAAAAAAAAAAGAAACACATTGAACAAAATGAAATGATTGCCTAGAGAGGGAGTAGTGAATAGCATACAGGAAAGGGAATAAAAGGAACCAAATAAAAAAAAGGGACTTTTTAAATAGCCCAATGTAATAACATGCCCTGGCCTACAGAGCCTGATTAACTCAACACTTTGCATCTGAAAGTCAAAGGAAAAAGATATCTAATAACAATGCCTTGAAGAGTTCTTTGAATCATGCAAAAAAAAAAATCCTAAACATATTTAGTAACAGTAACATTTTATCATAATATAAATATTTGACATTAGACTACTGCATGTGAATATAGGGAACTTGAAATTATCCAAAAATATTTTGGCTAATCAAATATTTTGGTTAATTATGAAGTTTTTACTAAACAGGTACATTTGGAAAGAACAAAGCTACAAACCTTACTAATAAATAAGGAACATTTATTCTTGTCACCTTCCCACTGCATTTTTCACTGTTTTGCATTCTTAACCTTATTTAGGAACTAGTCACTTTTCAACTGTTACACCTCTGCTCCTCTTTCCCCCCGCCCCCCACTACTATGTCATATGTAACAGGCCAGAAGCCTGCTTTAAAAAATCCTGTCATTATTATTATTATTATTTAACCATTTTGGAATGGAGCCGTTTCTAAATTACTTTCTATTCAGGAGCAGAAGTAAATGCTGGTGGGTATTTGACAGCATGACTATAGGGTGGGCTTCCTTGGCAAGTGACCCGGGCAGTCACATAGGGCTTCATTCTCAGAAGGGACCTGGGCTTGTTTTCATGCTGTGTAGTTAACATCTTGAAATTTTTAATAATGTTTTTAACAAGGGCTGCTTATTATCATTATACACTGGATTCTTACTCTCAAATTATATAGCTAGCCCTGCAGAAGTAGTTGCAGAATTCAATTTATTTAGCAGTGCTTTGTTGCACACTTGCAACTCAAAGGAAAATAAGAAATTCTTCTTCTTTTTGGGAGTTCCTTAAAACAAAGGAGACACACATATCAACAACTAATTTATAGAGCAATACATATTCACAGTTGTGAAACCTGCTTCAGATGTTTGAGAGGTATGGGGATTTGCAAATGAACAAAGGGGTTAGAAGTATTTGTTTCACATAGATGCATAGAATCAAATAGATATCAGAATTATTTCATTTAAAACACAATGGTAGTAAACCCTTTCTATCCAGAAATGCTCTGTCATTTTGTATGAAATTAGTACTGAATGTTATTTCAAGGAGAATTTCTGAAATGCCAAGCTACTTAGTTTTTGCTTTTTAACTAAATGGTGATGTTGATAGCAAATAAAAACTGGGTCCAGTTTCACTGGCTTTGTTAATGCATGTCTTCAGTCAATTCATTTCCATTGCATTTTCAGTTTCTAATTTCTAATTTTTCTCTTCCATGCTCCATTAATTTACCTTGTAGGCTTCTCTTTGCAAAATTTGATTTCTAAAGTTTTGATGAAGTATTTTTTTTTTTTTGCTCTTCCAGTGAATTTGTAATACATTAAATCTCTTATTTCTACCATTTAATTCTCATTTGAACCTCATTAAGCATCCTGGCTTAAGACATAGAATTGGCTCAGGGGTGAAATAATGCCATAGCTTTTCTCTAATTCTCTTCTAGAGCTTAGTTTTACCAGTATTTCAAAACCAAGATGGTATGTATTGCATCTATCATCCAATTGAATATAAAACTTATTACATTTATTCTTGACATAGAGAGAAAAAATAAAATTTTGCTTTAAAAGCAATAAATGAAAGCTTAGAATCTGTTCTTAGGTTCACCCTCATTGGATTATTTTGATATAAAACAGCTAATACAGTTTTACTTCATTTTTCCAAGTTCTCATTGTTTTCCTAATTTTAACCATAATGTTAGATAGATTAATTTACTTAAAAAAATTAAAAATAACTAAAATTAACTCCAGATGGATTAAAGACTTAAATACAAAGCCTAACACCCTAAAAACCCTGGAAGAAAACCTAGGCAAAACCATTCAGGACGTAGGCATAGGCAAGGACTTCATGACTAAAACACCAAAAGCATTGGCAACTAAAGCCAAAATAGACAAATGGGATCTAATTAAACTCCAGAGTTTCTGTACAGCAAAAGAAACAATCATTAGAGTGAACTGGCAACCAACAGAATGGGAAAAAATTTTGCAATCTACCCATCTGACAAAGGGCTAATATCCAGAATCTACAAAAAACTAAAACAGATTTACAAGAAAAAAACAAACCCATTCAAAAGTGGGCAAAGGATATGAACAGACATTTTTCAAAAGAAGACATTTATGAGGCCAACAAACATATGAAAAAATGCTGATCATCACTGGTCATTAGAGAAATGCAAATCAAAACCACATTGAGATACCATCTCATGCCAGTTAAAATGGTGATCATTAAAAATCTGGAGACAACAGATGCTGGAGAGGATGTGGAGAAATAGGAACACTTTTACAGTGTTGGTGGGAGTGTAAATTAGTTCAACCATTGTGGAAGACAGTGTGGCGATTCCTCAAGGACCTAGAAATAGAAATATCATTTGACCCAGCAATCTCATTACTGGTATATACCCAAAGGATTATAAATCATTCTATTATAAAGACACATGCACACAGATGTTCACTGCAGCACTGTTTACAATAGCAAAGACCTGGAACCAACCCAAATGCCCATCCATGATAGACTGGACAGGGAAAATGTGGCACATATACACCATGGAATGCCATGCAGCCACAAAAAAAGATGAGTTTGTGTTCTTTGTAGGGACATAGATGAATCTGGAAACCATCATTCTCAGCAAACTGACACAAGAACAAAAAAACAAACACTGCATGTTCACACTCACAGGAAGGTGTTGAACAATGAGAACTCATGGGCACAGGGAGGGGAGCATCACACACTGGGGTCTGTTCGGGTGAGGAATAGGAGTGGGACAGTGGGGGTTAGGGAAGTTGGGGAGGGATAACAGGGGGAGAAATGCCAGATATAGGTGACAGGGGGATGGAGGCAGCAAACCACATTGCCATGTATGTACCTATGCAACAATCCTGCATGTTTTGCACATGTACCGCAGAACCTAAAGTACAATAAAAAAATATATATATCTAAAAGATTATTAACCTAATAAAATAACTTTATTGAGGTATAATTTACTAACAATAAGCATTTCTAATGAGTTTTATTTGTTGCTGAAGGTCCAGGCTTCCCTCTGACATCGTTTCCTTTAGCTTTGTTTAGTGTTTCTAATAGCATAGGTCTGGTGTACACACATTTTTTTTTTTTAGTTTATCTTAAAATGTCTTCATTGCTTCTTTATTCTTCAAGGATATTTTCACTTGTAAAATTCTGCATTGGCAGTTTTGTTCTTTCAGTACTTTACAGATGTTGTTTCCTGTCTTCTAGCCTTCATGCTTTCTGATAGGAGAAAGCTTGTGTCCATTCCATTCTTTCTTCCACTGTATGTAATGTTTCTTATTCTCTTTTGCTTTTGAAATTTTCTCTTTGCCTTTAGTTTTCAATAATTTGATGTGTCTAGGCATGGCTTTTTTTATATTTATACTGTTTAGGGATTTGGACTTCTTAGATTTATAAATTCATAACTTTAATTTGGTTAAACTAGGTAAAGATGCAAATTTATATATATTTAATAGTGAAATGCAAGTTTTATATATTTATAGACATTATTTCTTTGAATATGTATGTGTGTATATGTGTGTATATATACACACATATTTATTCAAAGATTCAAAGAAATAATGTAATAGTGAGACTCATGTCTCGTAATTCTCCTTCTGAGACTCTAATTACCCCTTTGATATTGTCCCACAGAATTGAGGCTTTTAAAATTTATTTTATAATTTTTTTCTGTTTGTCAGAATTTATAATTTATTTTAATCTATTATGTAGACAGATTCCTTCACTTGTCATCTTAATTCTGCTATGAAGCTGAATTTTAAAATTTTCACCTGTAATATTTTTTGAGTTCTAAAATTTCGATTTGTTTTTATTAGCTTGCCTATTTCTGTGCTATTTTCCATCCATTAGTTCATTATATGAATATGTTCATTTTCTTCATTGAGCATAATTATAACAGCTTCTTTAAGTCTTTATAATAATTCCAATATCTGGATTATCTCAGAGTTGGGTTCCTTCGATTAACCTTCTTTGAGATTTGGTAACATTTTTCTGATCTGTGAATGTTGAGTAATTTTGGATTGCATCTTGGACAATTGAGACTCTGTAATCTGTTATAAAGTATATTCTAAAGAGTGTTAATATTTACTGACCAGCATATGCCTGTGAAGAAAAAGCCCAAGAGTGGGGAGATAAATACCAGAAAGGATTAGAGGGAACAGTGTCTGATGTTCAGGTAGGGCTTGGTACCTCAGGTAGGACATACTGTGTTGTCCTATTAGCCATAATGGAAAACCTCATAATACATAAGCAATGAAGAGAGTACTCAAAATGATCTTGCCTCATTATTGAGAAATAACTAGCCCTAGACTGAAACTGTTCTGCTCTCATTTGTCAAATCTTAAAATCAAGATATATAAACATCAAACTATTTCCAAATTACTTAGTTGTGTCTCAAAGCAAAATATTTATAGAAATACTACATATCTAGTTCTATAAGGTTAAATTATAATGTCTGGCATCTAACCAAATATTACCAGGTATACAAAGAAGCAGAAAAATATGATCCATATTGAGGAGAAAAACAAATCAGTTAAAACCATCCTGGAATTGACACAGATGTTAAAATTAGCTGACAAGAACATTTTAAATGTTTTATATAATGATATTCCATAGTTAAAAAATTTAAGTACAGATATGGAATATATAAAACATATTGAAATTAAACTTCTAGAAATAAGAAGTACAATGCCTCATATATGTGTGTATATGTGTGCGCATGTGTGCACACACAGACACATATACATATATGGGCACCTGAAAAAGGATGCAAAAAAAGAAACAATTTACAACAGTCACAAATAAAATACTTAGGAATAAAATTAATCAAGGAGGTTAAGGATGTGTACCTTGAAAACTGTAAACATTGATTGAAGAAATTGAAGAGGACATAATTAAATGGAAACATATTCTGTGTTCATAGATGAGAAGAACTAACATTGTTAAAATATTCATACTACCCCAAGTGATCTGTAGATTCAATATAATAATATTTTTTGTGAAAATGGAAAAAAACAATTCTAAAATTTGTATGAAACAACAATAGACCCCAAATAGACAAAGTAACCTTTAGCAGGAAGAGCAAAGCAAAGAATCGCCTTACCTTATTTTAATATATACTACTAAGATAGAGTAATCAAAACAGCATGCTGCTGGCATAAAAACAGACATATATACCAATAAAACAGAATAGAGAACCCAGAAATAAATCCACACGTAACAACTAAATGATTTTCAACAAAGTTGCCAAGAACATACAATGAGAAAATAAATAAATGATGTTGGGGAATAAATAAATAAATGATGTTGGGGAATTTTAAATAAATGATGTTGGGGAACTGGATATTCACATTCAGAAGAATGAAATTAGGCTCTACAATAAAGTATATTGTATAGGCTCATACCATATACAAAAGTCAACTCAAAATAGATTAAAGACTTAAATGTAGAACTTGTGACAATAAAATTACTAGCAAAAAAAGATTTGTGATATTGATTTAGGCAATGATTTTTTGGATATGATCTCATGCACAAGCCATAAGAGCAAAAATAGACAAATGAGATTGCACCAAATTAAAAAGTTTCTGTAGAGCCAAAGAAACAATCAACAGAGTGAAGAGACAGTCACTTGAATGAGACAAACTATCAGCAAATCATACACTTGATAAGGGGTTAGTATTTAAAATATATAAGAAAGTCATAGCAAGAAAACACATAACCTGATTTAAAAATGGACAAAAGACCTGGCTAGACATTTCTTCAAAGAAGACATACAAATGGCTAAGAGGTAGATGAAAAAACTCTCAGCATCACTAATTATCACAGATATGGAAATGAAAACCACAAGATATCACTTCACACCTGTTACATTAAAAACTATTATAAAAAGATGAAAGATCACAAGTGCTGGCAAAGATGTGGAGAACAGGAAACCACTGTATCTTGTTGGTGGGAATGTAAATTAGTATAGGCATTACTGAAAACACAATTTCAAAACTTATACTTAATTTTTAAAATTTGATTAAAAAATTAAAAATAGTACTATGATACAATCCAGCAATCCCATAACTGAGCAAATATACAAAGGAAATGAAATCAGTATGTTGAAGAGATATTTGCACTCTGATGTTCCTAGCATTATTTGCAATAGCCAAGATACGGAATCATCTTAAGTGTCCAACAAATAAATGGAGAAAGAAAGTGTCATATATGTGTATATATACGTATAATATATACACACACATATAATATTGTGTATGTATTATATATGATATGTATAATATATTATATCTATATTATATACATGTATACAATGGAATGCTATTCAGGCATAAAAAGAAAATCATGCCATTTGCGACAATATAGGTGAAACTTATGTCATAGACAAAGGACATTATGTTAAGTAAATAAACAAGACACAGAAAGACAAATGTTGCATGATCTCATTCATATGTGGAATTTTTAAAAGTTGAACTCACAGAACTAGAGAATAGAATGGTGGTTCCAAGGGACTGAGGGTTGGGGGTAGGACTTGGGTAGATGTTGGTCAAAGGATACACAGTTTCAGTTAGGATGAGTAAGTTCAAGAAATCTATTATACATGTTGACTATATTAATGACAGTATATTATGTTCTTGATAATTGCTAAGACAGTAGATTTTAAGTGTTCTCACTACAAAACATAAGTATATGAGCTAATGCCTATGTTAATTGACTCAATTTACCTGATACTTGAGGATGTTCCATGTATCAAGGGAATAACACTATTGTGGCACTTAAGAAATACTAAACCTAGCTCACTGAAGTCATAATTATAGACATTTCAACAGCTAAAATTCTTAAATGACATGGAAATATGCAGCCATCCCATGAGTTGTCTCCAGCAAAAGAATAGTTCTCATTTCTTAGGTAAATTGATCCATAATCTATTGTTCTACAGATGGCTTTCTTGTAATGTCTCTAGTTTAAGCACCATTGTTATCACCCAGTACTGGACACGCATCTTGAGTACATGCAAGAATGTGCTCCAAACATTCTTGCCATTGGTTTGCCAATGAATGGCTACTATTGACAGAGACACAAATTGTGGTCCATTTAGTTGAGATCCTAAGTTATAGTGTGAAATCTCAAATTAAAAAGCGTAGTCACTTACAGAAAAAAACTAATTTGACTGATTTTCTCAACTGCAGGTTGAGGCCTGGCAGGCATTTAATCTTCATTACATAAAAAAGTACTGTTGTTTATCTTCATGGCTAATTTAGTAAGAGGAGGAAAGCTAATAAACTTCTGAGATTCATGGATATTTAGGGCTTATATATTCATGGATATAAGCTGGCTTGATCTATGAGACCATTTTTCTGTGTTTGAATCTTGATTACCATTTATTAGCCATATGATCCTGGTTATTTTACCTCCTTACTTATCAAATAGATCTGATGCTATCGATCTTAGAGAGTTGTGAGAATTGAATGAGTTAATACATAAATGTACTTAGAAGAATGCTTGATTCACATAGCATTTAATAAATATTAACTATTATTATTGCTGTTGCTATTATTATCACCAGATAAGCTTAGGAAATGTTTTGAGATTTTCCTACAACCATCCATAACTGCTGATTTTTCACAAATGGTAAAGTTTATGAAAATAAATCTTCATATTTAATGTACATGTATATATTCCACACATATATTTTGGTATTTATTTCTACATCTATGACTTTATTCATCTATATTTTCCTTTTCCCAGAATTATTTTTAAAGGTTTTTGAAAGAAGGAACAGACTGTGTTTTATAAATATATTCAAAGTGTGTGGAACATAGGTGTTTAGTACACAGTTATTGAATAAAATTGAATTCAATTGAAAAGGAGAAGAAAAACTGTTTTGAGTCCATTTTCCCCCTGCTACAGACAGCCAGCTGAGGTATGGAGCACAGAATATGAACTTGGAAACAGAAGTTCCAGTTTTGGGCCTTTTGTTTATGACCTCTGTGTCACCGTGCCCATCATTTAATAGCTTTGAGCTCCAGTTTCCTCATCTTTACAGTGGGGAACTAACACCCATTACACTCATAATAATTTAAATTAAAAGTAAATAAAGCCACTCACATGTTAGGTATGATTATTTTTATTTTGTTACCACCTATTATTTTTTATTTTGAATTCCAATTTTCTGGGAGATGTAAGCTTTTAAATTCTTTTCTATTTCCAGGGCCAATTAAATAACCTCTCAGTCAGAGTTACGTTCTTCTCTTCCGTTGCCTGCTCAGCCAGTTTCCTACTACTTCCTAGACTTAACCTTCCAAACATGACTCAAGGCAGATAAGATCAATCATATTTAGATCTTACATTTCCCCGTTACCTAATTTTATATCTTGCTTTTTGAAAACAGCAGAAACCCAAAGAGACATGAGCAATAATGCTGCCATTATTACTTTATGTAGATCCTGCCTTACCTCTTTCACAGTACTTCCTTGTCCAGCCTAAGGCAGTTCTACCTCACTTCATTTTAATCTGGATACTACATGTGGAATGAAAGACACATCCTGAGTGACATCTGGCCCCTCTACAAAAAGAACAAATAAACTATAACTAGCCAGTTACAAATGCCACACAAAAGAACAAGATCTTTCTCAGTCACTGTTTTTTCTGTAATTCTCTAATTTGGTTTTTATTGCACATTATTTTTCTCAATTGTAATTCATTTGAGCCTTTCCTACTATGAAAAGATCAACTGTCATGACCTGCATTTTTTCTTAACACTGAAGCATGGAAAAACTCAGGAATGCTAGACTTCTGCATTGAAACTTGGAACAACAACAACAAAAAACAACACACAAAACAGCTATCTTACTCTTCTTATATATTATAAATCACTTCTTTATTTTGTAACAAAGTGCTTTTTCATGATTCATTTTGAAACTGACTCATATAATTGTTGCTATCCTGACATTACCTGATAATTTTTTTGTTCATGTATTTAAAAATATTGTCAACTTGCTTGCAAACTGGTTCGAAAGTCTGCAGGGAAAACACAAGAGCTGGCCCTGCAAACTGTAATACAGTGGACATGATGAATTTCTTACACCAGTAGTTTTGACAGAGAAAGAGTGCCCCCACCTCTTTTTTTTTTTTAAGTAACCTAAGTACACACTGAATTTATGGCCACCAGAAGGCTTATCCTGATGGGTCAATAACTCTCCTGGAAACTTAGTGCAAGTGATTTTCTAGACCTTTCTTTATTTTAGGAAGTAACTCAATTTAGAGTTCTTCAGTAAGGTACATTCTGATTAGGGTATTGAAATGAAATCTTATCCTAGATACAAGTCAGAGGTATCAATGAATGTCATCCCCTGAATTAGTTTTAGAAATAAATTATTTGGCATTGTGTATACACAGCAATAAATAGTATGTTTCTAAATACCAAGGCCAGCATTAAGCAGAACTTTGCATTTTTACATTTTTAATAAATGAATGTTTTTGAAAAGATGGCAAATTCTTGATGACTGGGCTTCATTTTAAGTCAGTAAATATACTGTGAGACTATATAAAATTTCAGTAGGTTTTTCCCAGATTTCATCATTTGCCCTAGGGTGTAAGGTTTACTCTCTATGAGCTTGAATACTGAAATTGGATTTTTAAGTTGATATATGGTCTATGAAGAAAGGATTACTTTTTAAAATATCTTTTAAAGTAAGGGTTAATTACTTTTTAAAATATCCTTTCAAGTGACAAGTTGGAGAAAATATCTTTAAGTAATTTTTTAAAAACAAATTTATTTGTGTAAATTTATTGAGTACAATTGTAATTTTGTTACATGGTTAGATGGTGCAGTGGTGAAGTCAGGGCTTTTAGGGTATCCATCACCCAAATCTATAGTGTACCCATTAGGGTATTCACATATGACATTTTATAAACATCCTAGAAATAGAATTCTTTCCCTTGAAAGAGTTTTGAAAAACATTTGTTTTATAAATCATAATATACATTTTTTTTTTGCACCATAGCAACTGATTTACAAAGGTTTATTTTAGAGATGGAGTCTCATTCTGTTACCAAGCTAGAGTGCAGTGGTGCATTGATAGTTCTGGGAAGCCTTGAACTTCTGGGCTAAAGTGATCCACCTGCCTCAGCCTCCTGAGTAGCTAGGACTACAGGCATGCACCACTACACTGAGCTAATTTAAAAAAATTATATAGAGAGGGTATTGCTATGTTGCCCAGGCTGGTCTTGAACTTCTGGACTCAAGCAACTCTCCCACCTTGGCCTCCCAAAGCTTTGGAATTAAATGTGTAAGCACCTGGCCTGATTTGAAAATTTTAATATAGACCCAAATAAAAACTTTTCAATGGCCTGACATGTCAAAAGGAGATTTAAAGAAATTGTTCAGTGATTAATTTATGTGTCATTTGAAGGAGGACATTTAACTTTGATTGCCTCTGCAGTCAGTCAAAATGACCTGATCAGCTTATGTGACTTTCTGCCTTTCAGATCTCCCCACCTGCTGTCACTGTTATTAGATGTTTCACCCAGAATGTCCTCCCATCTCATAATTGCAAGACAAGGCATTACCAGGGATGCTATCTTTTGAACTTTTTTTTATTATTATCATTTTGTCAAATAAAACTTTGAAGATTACTTTAGTGAAAAGCAGTGATTTTTTAATGTATTTTAAGGTAGTCTTCGAAATTCTTGAAGATGGTAGAATTCAGATTCAGATATGTGGCGATTTGTACATCAGTTTACAATGATATATTTTTGTGGTGATTTCTGGGATCAGAGCTAAGTATAGACCAGATTCTCAAGATGAAGCTGTGAACTGAATCAACATCTAGTATCTAGGGGATTGTCAATTACCTTTAGTCAAGCACTCTTGGATAATTGCAAAATAAATACATCACCTGGTACCCCCATATGCTCAGGGTCCCCTAGCTCAGAGTTGATGCCATTCTTTCTAATGAGGTTTGAGCTTTTTGCCAATTAATTGTCAGGCAATCCTTTTTAAGATCCTGAAGACAACAGCATCTTTTGCAACCTTATCTGAGAGTTATTTTATGAAGAGACCATGGCATTCATATCACATTAGCTTCTAGTTATTGCAAGGAACATTGGAAAGATACGTGGAAGCCTTTGTTAAATATAAAGTTTCATAAAAATACAAGACACAAGGGTCTATTGTTATAATTTGACAGGCTGTGGTTAATATTTAATTTCAGTTACTTATGGAAGCATGGAAGCCACCTGGCTGGTCTGGAGCCCATGAGCTATTATCCTCTTGGATCTGTCCCAAGGCTAGGCCTGCAAGGCAGGAAGAAAGGAAGGAATAGACGCTGCTCTGGCTGGAAGATAGCAGCACAACCTCTCTCCCGCAGTATGACTGAATGCGCTACCACACAGGACCTACTCAGATGCATTGTGCTATTTATTTACTGGTTGATGAATTTGTAAGCCAAATAATTCCTTCTTTTTAAAATAAACTTCTAATTTTTTAAAACTTTCCATTTCTCTGTCAAGATTCTCCATTCTGTCATTTTTTTTCCCTATAAACACTTAACATATTTGTCACAGCTGTTTTAAAGTCCTTATCTGCTAATATAAACGGCTGGGCCATTTACAGGGCAGCTTCTATTGGTATTCCTTTTCTCTTGATTATGGGTCAGATTTTCCTGCTTCTTTGTATATGTCCTGTATTATTTGACTGTGTATGGGACATGATGATTGGTATGTTGTAGAAACTCTGGATTTTGTTTCTTCCTCTCAAGGTGTTGTGTTTTGTTCTTTTGGGCTGTTAAATTATCGACTAAACATCTTGACCTGTGAATAGATGGTTTTAGGCTGGTGTAGTGTGGGCTGCTTTTTGTTTTGTCCTTAGTCCTAGAAAGTGTAGTCCTTAATACTGGCTTTCTTTCTAAGATGTGGTCCTTGTGGGGTTTTATTGGAAAGCCTCATGTCTTCATCAGGCTCCTCTAACTTGATAAGACATAAAAAAACTATGCATCCCCTGAAGTGGGTGGCGAGTGAAATTTCTGCCTTTCAGCTGTTGCTTTCTTCTGAGTCATGGGTCATATTCTTATACATAAACAGTTTAATAGCCAACCAATAATTTGAATAAAATGTTAACGCAGATTTTGTTCTTCCCTTTATGTGAATTCCTCTTTTCTAGAATTTTCCTGACAACCCAATGTATTTTTTTAGTAGCCCATTAAGGCTCCCTTCCCTTCTTTCATATAGTATATCTTCTCTTGTGTATGATTTCTTTTGTTTTTCATTCAGTGCATTGAAATTTTTTTATAGAAACTATTTTGCCCAGAATTTATATTAATTATCAGTGGAAGAGTTAGTCTGAAATAAGCTATTCTGCCATTGCCATTAGAGAAATGTAAACATTAACAAATTACATTATACATACACTTACACAAAATAAACAGATGCATATAAACACCATCCACACAGCACTTATTTTTTTTAAAAAAATTGTATTAGCTAACATTCATTAAGTGCATACTTTGTGCTAGATAGTGTGCATGGAGCTTTATAATTACTGAATTATGTTTTTAAAAGTAACACATATTTAAAGTAGAATAACAAGTAAAAAGCATCTCTATGTATTAGTCAAGCAACTTCAATAATTAGTAACACATAGCTTTCCTTGTTTCTCCTCTTCCTGCACTCACTTCTATCCCATTACATTATTTTTAAGGAAATTCAAGACTACATATCATTTTATTTGCAAATACTTCAGTATGAATCTTTAAAAGATAAGTGATTCTATTTTATTTATTTTTAACATAAGCAAAATAGTATCGGAATCAAAAATACAGTAATTCTTTAATGTTAGCCATATTCAATATTCAATATTCCCTAATTTTCTGTTCTTTTGACAGTATTTCCCCTTCCACATCTCATATTCTGATCCATAGGTTATCTTTCTCTTTTATTTTCCTTACAAGTTATTTGTGGAAGAAACTTGCTTGTTCATTTCATAGATTTTTTCCCACATTTTGGATTTTGCTGAAAGCATTCTATAGTGGCAGGTAACACATTTCTCTGTTCTCGTGTATCTTATAGATAGAATGACATACAAGGGTGAACAGATTTAGGTTAAATGTTCAGCACACTATTTCATGTTATGTGCTCTCTTTTGCATCATGTCAGGAGGCCCATACTGTCTCATTGTCTCTAGCTTTGTGATATTAAGATGGATAAGTAGGATCAGGTGTTGTCAGTCCAATTCATATATTGCAGAACCTCTCAACGGCTTTTGATTCAATTGTTTCAGCAACCATTAACAGTCATTGCCTAGGGGTTACTTAATTCATCCATGCTTCATTTACTTTTTATTCATTTATTGAACATAAGTATAACCCAAACACTGCTAAGCACCAGTGGCACAATGAAGTATAAATGGTCCTTGTATATGAGCACCTTACATGTGTCTGTTGGCCCATACCATAGCCATGTCTTTACATGAAGCTAAACTTCTTTTTAGCCACAGACTTTTTGAGACTAGGAAATAATACATAATATTTTGGGCGCTTAGGATTAGGAATTAGGTTTAAATTTCTATAAAGATATCATTATTCAGTATTAGATGAACTGGGTTTGAGTTCCTGCTTAGACAACACTGAATCATCCATATATTGTGGGACTAGAATTGCAACCAACAGTTTTGCCTGAGTTATTTTGTGATGAAATACTGCACTGCACAAAATCCATTTGGTATTCATATTACACTTCCTACTACCACAAGTCTGTTCTCAATTTGGCATATGTTTAGCTTCTAGAGAAGTTTTTATTTTAGTTGCTTTTAAATAGATTAAATATTTATTGAACATATTTTCTTTATTATTTATTCTACAATCATTTCAAAATTTATTATGTAAAATTTATGCACTTAAAAATATCTTAAATTTTATTTTAGGATTGGGGTACCTGTGCAGGTTTGTTATATGGGTAAACTTGTGAGGTAGGGGTTTGGTATACAGATTATTTTGTTACCTGGGTACTAAGAATTTATGCATTTTAAATAAGAGCTTTTGTTTGGTTAATGTGACTAATACAAAGTTTTCACAAATATCTTCTTGAAGCTCATTTTGACTTTCTGAGATTTAACATTTATGTTAAATGTTGAATCAAGGGTCACATAGAACAATAAGTGTTCTAGGAAGCCACAGTTTGTGTATTTCTTAGAATATCTTACAGGGCTTTGCATGCAGATTTCAGCAGATGAATGAAGTATCCGCTATATATGGCAGTGTCCTGGGTACACTGAAGAATGATAGAAAAAATTTCTGTCTCTTCATGGAACTTACATTCCAGTGCCTCACTCTGTTATTGTGTTTATTGCAAATTGAAATTTGACAGGTGAATGTTCTCTTCCCTAAAGCTCCAGATATTCTCTGATCTCATGATATACTAACAATAAATGATTTTTATAACACACTTTATAATATACAAAAAGGGAAAATGGAAATTAATCTGCACATAGTTATACAAACATGAACCAGTTAACATGGTATGTTTGGAAACTTGAAACTCTTTAGTATATCTAGATTAAAGCAGAGGCTTGGCCTGGTGGCAAGAAATGAATTTGAAGTCATAGAAAATCTTGACTGTTTCTCAAAAGACTTCAAAGACAAAAATAATTTGACCCCTTTTATTTAAAAAAAAATACTTTATTATTTTTTTCTAATCTAAAAAGACTAACTGCTAATACAATCTGCAGGAGAGTGTAATGTCCCCACTCTGAGAGGGCCAGTATCCAATCCAGCCCATGACATGTGGCTGCTACCATGCCAGACACTTCCCCAGATCTTGCTGTATCCAGGATGTGCTCTCCAGCCCCCACCTAGACTATCCAGCCAGGGGCTAGAACTCTTTGGATTTGCCCTCCACTCCACTCAAGCTTCTCTCATAGCCAACAGATCAATGAAGGTGTGTTAATTTGGTCAAGGCAATCAGTCTTTCGATACTCAGTTTGGTTATCCTTGAAGAGAACATAAGAAATACACTTGGATGATTCCTGCCCACTGGGTTCTGGTGGGTCTTCACTGCTCCATCTCCTCTGCTTGGTGAGAACAGGTGGCTCTGCCATAGCTCTTTTGACCTGTGACCTGCAGGTATGGGAAGATCCATAAGGAGGATTCCAGGACATCCCAGAATCCAGGAAATGGAGTTCCATCAATTTATATTAAAATACTGACCAAGAGACTAGACCATCAAGAAGACTGGCACACTGTGAGCAGGTCTTCGTAAGCAAGTCATTAAGAGTGAATAGAAAGAGGATGAAGACCCTGGGCTGAGGAAGGAGGAAACTGGGGACCCGATATGGGGCTGCTGAGTACCGGGACTCACTGCCAGCCCCTAGTGGCTCCCGGAGAAAGATTGAGTTGAGTAGGAGAGGAATGGCCCGCTTTTACCACAGACTTCTGAAATCTTAGCTGCAAGAGACCCCACAACCCCCATGAACATTTGAGCTGGCAGGAAAACCTGCTTGGAGAAGTGGCAGGAACAGGACTCTAGCCTGTGCGGAGCCCAGAGAGTTTGATGTGGGAATAGCTGCAGTGTATCACAGCTAGGTATGTCCATCTACCAAGGCCTGGCATGCTTCTCTAGGTGGTTTTGGCCTTTGTTAACCAGTGGACCTGGACAAAGCAGGGCTGTCTTCATGTGAGATGGGGCCAGTCTGATCTGAGTGTCCTGAGGTCTGCTGCGTCTTCCAGGGTCCCATTCTGGCTGTGTGGCCTTGGATGCCTAACCAGGCCACATCCCAGCAGCTGCTGCCATTGCTCTATCACTGGCAGACTCTGATTTACCATCAGAGAGCTTCAGCAGACAGGACCCCATCACCACACACCCATTCATAGCCTCCACCACCACTTTGCCCACATGCCCTCACCCGTGGTGTCCCCCTACTGCTTTGCTGGCATGCACATGCCCCGACTCTGCTGCTTCACTGCCGGTGGCATGCACACGTGCACTAACCCTGCTGCTCTGCTGCCATTGGTGTAAATGTATCACATACCCTGCCATGCCACTGCCGGGCTGCTGCTGGCACGTGCACACAAGCATGAATGCCCTGCTGCCTTTGCTGGCATTCCCCACTAGAATGTTGTTGCCAATGGACCAGGAATACCTCAGCTTCTCCAGTGCAGCAGCTGTTTAAACTTGAGAAACCAGGGAACAAACCTGTGGGTCTGGACCCAGCCCCCTAGCATGCAGCCTGAAAGTACTGAGCTGAGTCTGGATCCCCGAAATCATCCAGAAATGAAACCAGTGGACTGAAACTAAAATCAAACCCCAATAACATAAAACAATATAAGAGTGAAGAGCCCCTTCCAAAGGATAGCAACTTCAAAGATTAAAGAAACATCATCTTACATAGATGAGAAGGAACCAGGGCAAGAACTCTGGCAACTCAAAAAGCCAGTGTCTTCTTTCCTCCATACAACCACACGAGCACCCCAGTAATGATTATTAATGAGGCTGAAATGTCTGAAATGATAGACTTAAAATTCAGAATCTGGATGGCAACAAATATCATCGAGATTCAGGAGAAAGTTGAAACCCAATCCAAGGAATTTAAGGAATCCAATAAAATGATACAAGAGATGAAAGACGAAACAGTCATTTTAGGAAAGAACCTACCTAAGCTGACATAGCTGAAAAACTCACTACAAGAATTTCATAATACAATTGGAAGTATTAACAGCAGAACAGGCCCAAGCTGAGGAAAGCATCTCAGAGCTTGAAGATGGGTTATTTGAATCAACTCAGTCAGATAAAAATGAAGAAAGAAAAGTAAGAATGAACAAAATATCCAGGAAATATGAGATGATGTAAAGAGACCAACCAAACCTATAACTCATTGTCATCCCTGAAAGAAAGTGAAAGAAAGCAAGCAACTTGAAAAATATATTTGAAGTTTGTCCATGGAAACTTCCCCAACCTCACTAGAGGGGTCAACATTCACATGGAGGGAATTCAGAGAACACCAGCAAGATACTTACAAGATGATCATCCTCAACACACAGTTATCAGATTCTCCAAGGTCAACATAAAAAAATAAACATTAAAAGTAGCTAGAGAGAAGGGGCAGGTTACCTACAAAGGGAACCTCTTCAGGCGAACAGCGGACCTTTTAGTGGAAACTTTACAAGCCAGAAGAAAATGGGGGCCTATATTTAGCATTCTTAAATAAAATAAATTCCAACTAAGATTTTCATATCCAGCCAAACTAAGCTTAATAAGGGAAGGAGAAATTAAATCCTTTCAGACAAGCAAATGCGAAGGGAATTTGTTACTACCAGACCTGCCTCACAAGAGGTCCTTAAGGGAGTACTAAACGTGGAAACAAAAGACCATTACTGGCCAACACAAAAACACTCCTATGTACATAAACCATTGACACTCTAAGGCAACTACATAATCAAGTCTGCATAAACACTAGCTAACAATGTGATGACAGGATAAAATCTGGACATAGCAATATTAACCTTGAATGTAAATAGGCTTAACAGTCCACTTAAAAGTCATGGAGTGGAGTGGCAAGCTGTATGAAGAAGCAACACTCATCTGCATGTTGTCTTTAAGAGATCTATTTCACATGCAATGATGCCCATAGGCTCAAAGTAAAGGGACAGAGAAAAATCTACCAAGCGAATAGAAAACAAAAAAGCAGGGGTTGCTATTTTAACTTCAGACAAAACAGACTTTAAACCTTTTGAAAACAATGGTAATCAGAAAAGACAAAGGAGTCTTAGAGACATACAAAGAGACTTAGATAACCACATAATAATATTGGGCGACTTCAACACCCCCCTGACAGTATTAATATTAAGACAGTATAACATGAATACAAGACAGTATTAATATGAATACCAAGTATTAATCAATACTAAGAATCATTGAGGGAGAAAACTGACAAATATATTTGGGGCTTAAACTTGACATTTGATCAAATGGATCTAGCAGACATCTACAGAACACTCCACCCAATAACAATAGAATATACATTTTCTCATCTACATATGGCACATACTCTAAAATTAACTACATACTCAACAAATTAAAAAGAAAACAAAATCATACCAATCACACTCTTTCACTGTAGGTCAATAAAAATAGAAATTATTACTAAGAAGGTCTCTAAAACAATTACATGGAAGTTAAACAACCTGCTCCTGAATAACTTCTAGGTAAACCATGAAATAAAGGCAGAAATCAAGAAATTCTTTAAAAATAATGAAAACAAATATACAACCTACCAGAATCTCTGGACTCAGCTAAAACAATTTCAATAGGACAGTTTATAGTGCTAAATACCAATCATTAGACACAACATGATTACAGGCAGCAATACTTTTAGGCACCCACAAGAAATTTTAATGTTTTTTACAACCAGAAGAAAAGGTAAGCTTTTAGGTTGAAATAATTATTTTAATACATTCATCTTTCTATCAATATAATCACAAAATTATAATTTTTATAATTTTGTCACAATAAAAATATCTATTTATATTTTAATAGAAAAAGAGACTCACAAAGATAAAAGTACCAAAGGCTCACAAAAGTAATAATGCTGCCATGCTTTGGTAGTATTATGACACATTCTGTGATTGTTAGCACCAAGGCCATTGACTATCACCTTTCCCCTGATTTCCTCTACTAGAAAGAATGGAAGACTAGAAGATTCATCTTCCCAGATTGCAGTTAAGAATGGCATATGTCCAGTTCCAGCTAATAAGATAGAAAAAAAATCTCACTAAGTATTTCTTCTGAAAAACCATTTTAAAAGTGGTTAAAATATTCCCTTTGCTTAGGAGAATAGCTGACCAGAGAACACATCATCAATAATAGCTAATAATAAGAATAGCAATAATAATTTTATCCATAAGAAGATCATAACATAGAACAAAATGATGACTGCCAATATTAATTTCCATGTTCTACTTATTCCCTGGATTGAAAAAGTATTAGCTAGAATGGAAACTATAATGGACAGATAAATCTAGATAATAGCATACCCTGGAAGCTAGCAGAAAGTGCCAGTGGTAACCTGTCACATTGCAAGCCCCCAGGAGAATGGCTGGACCCCCTCAGAGGTAGGTGTTCATGGCAAGGACAAAAGCCATTAATTATAGACTATTTGGACAGTGGTGAAACCCAGAGGACTGAATTATGTGACAGTTTACAGATTTTGTAAATTGTTGCTGTTCAGAATTTATCTAGATGTTTGTGATATATGCTATCTAATCTTTCTCCATTTTCCATGGTGAGGGGGCTGGCTAGTGATGCTGTTAAAATGGTTAGTGGTAGTGGAATATTTCATCTAGCTGTAGTCCACAAAATCTAAAATTCCTTAAAATGTTTTTGATTGGCTGTGCAATGCCTGTATGATTTCATTCTTTCCCAACTTCTCCCACTTTCCAATCCTCTTTCTTCTTTATATAGACTACACATGTTTCACTTTACTCCAATGACCAAAAACATTTGTGATTCCCATTACTTACATAAGGACTCTGACATCCTCAATGCAAATTCAAAGATTTCTGCAATTAAGTCCAAGTCTAATCCTATCTTTCATTTTGCCTTTACACCATGTTTCATCTGCAACTATTTTGTTCTCTTGAAAGAACCATGAATATACCTACTATATCATGCTGTTTGAAATCTCCTTCTCAATATTTAATTTCCATTTATGTCTTACTGATTATTTTAGGTTCAATTCAAGTCCCTTCTCCATTCTTGAAATCTTCTCCCGTTACATGATTTTTTTTTTTCTCCTTTGAACTATTTTGGCTTTCCCCCTAATTTTATGACCTATAATCTCACCTAAGGAGCTAATGCATATACATTTCTTAGCATAATACAGGAAAGGAAAGAAAAAAAGGAACTGCCTTAAAATGTCATGAAATTTTGAATATGCATATTTTGAATCTCTTTAGTGAGGATATAAATTTTTTTGAAGAGGTTTTATTATGTCATTTTTCTCAAGTACCTCATAGTCCACAATACTGTGTGATACATACTTGCTAGATAACAAAAAAAGGCATAAACAAATGTGAGAATCCCATTGTCTTCTTTCTACTAGTTAAACATTTAAGAGATTGGTAAAAATGGAAAATACTACTTTCTCAGTAATTTCTGGGTTTAAATAAAACATGTCATTAATAGTGACAGGTAATGGTTTATTATGGTTATTTTAAAATGAGTAAGTACCTATTGTTTACTTTTTCAATTTGAGAAATATAGATTATAGTAAATATTGGCAGATACAGTCCATATCAATAAAAGTTCTTCAGAGACCCTTGGCATTTCTTTTTGAAAAACTTTTGAAATCAACCTTGCGTCATCCTTTCTTTCTTTGTATCCTCCGCACACATACAAGTGAAAACACACAATATTTGTCTTTCTGTACTTGGCTTATTATCACTTAATAATCTCAGGATTTAATTATTTTGTATTGCTTAATAGTATTTCATTGTGTATATACCACATTTTCTTTATCCATTCATCTATTGATGGACACTTAGGTTGCTTCCATGTCTTGGATATTGTGAACAGTGCTGCGATAAACATGGCAGTGCAGATGTCTCTGCAATATTTTGATTTTTTTCTTTGGCTATAAACCCAGAAGCAGAATAGGCTGGATCATATGGTAGTTCGGTTTATTGTTTTTTGAAGAATCTCCTTACTGTTCCCCATACTGCCTGTACTAATTTACATCCCCTCCAACAGCGTATGAAGGTTCCCCTTTCTTTTTTTTTTTCAACTTTTTTTTTTATTGCATTTTAGGTTTTGGGGTACATGTGAAGAACATACAATATTGTTGCATAGGTACACACGTGGCAGTGTAATTTGTTGCCTTCCTCCCCTTCACCTATATCTGGCATTTCTCCCCATGCTATCTC
>CAUYQU010057935.1:0-22120 GCA_963574635.1 Cheracebus regulus
TCCCCTATTCCTTCCTGTCTCCATTGTTAAGCATAATTATTGGCATAAAAGAGGTTTTTAATACCCATTTTTAGACTGCATTCTAGACTGGGCAATAAAACAAGAATCCCAATCTCTCTCCCTCTTTCTCGTCCTCTTTCTCTCTTTTTCTTTTTTTTCTTTCTTTTGCTGTTTCTTTTTTTTCCTTCTCCTTTTTCTAAAAAAAAAAAGGAAAAAAAAAAAGAAATTCTCCTATTTCGCTATATGGATCAAAAAGAAATTCCATGAATCCCCCATATGAAGTTTGTTGCTTCATCCTCTATTCCCAGAGCATGGTGAACATGCCTCTGTGAAAGAGCTTAACAGAATTTCATGTTTTTGCATGACTGTCAGCTACATGAGGACAGGCATGAGTCTTGTTGAGACTCATATCTTAGCACAATGCTCCGAAAATGTTTGTTAGGTGAATGACCTTGCTCTTCACTTCCAACTTCCTTTAGTGCTTCATTTATGTAAGGAGGCAAAAGAAGTGGTCATCTTTTGACTTTCTGCACCACCGCTCAGGAGACCTGGGAGGAAGAAGGTCATACACTGGGCTGGACTGGCTTGTGCTTGCCATGAACTCTTATGCTTCTGGTGTCCTTGGTGTTCATAGTGACCTTGGGCTCGTGGAGTTACAACAGGATGCTAAGTCTGGCACTGTACCTGCTTAGTAAACCATTGAGTTACATTTAATGAATTTTAACTGGAAAAGGGACCCCTGGAATCAAGTGGCTTCATTCTATCTTTTTACTACCTGTGCATTACCCAGCATGGGCTAGTGCCAAATACCATTGCTACTTGAGAGCATTACGTAGTGAGCCACGTGGACGATCTGCTCTAGTAACATCAAAGACCCAACCCCAGCATAAAAAGGTTTTCTATCATTTTAGAAATTTGATTCAAAGCATATCCATGATATACAAGAAAGAACCCTATACCTGGGTTTGAATTGGCTTTGTCTCATCTTAGTTCTTTGACCATTCGAAGCCATCCATCTCTCAGATTGTCCTTGGCAATGAAAGAATAATATGCCTACCTTACAGGGCTATCACAGAGATAAAGACTTCTGTTTATCTGTGTTTTTCATTCATCTATTCATTCATTTTCTGTCTGATTCATGAAGAAAAAGTAACAACGTTTTTTGGATAGTTTGAAAATTATAAGATGCATATGTAAGATATTCTAGAGTCTTAAAAGTCTTTTTAGAAAGGTAATTATCGTCTATTTTTATTAATAAAGCCTGCAGCAAGTGAGACTGTTAAAAAAATCTAATACTCAATAAGTAACCAGCCTACTGAATCACAATGATAGGGTGTCATTCCCTGTCCTCACACAATTTAAAAGTGAACTACATCTTAAAAGAATAAAAATGTAAATCACTGTATCTATTATGATCTTATCCTCTTTCAACACTATGAAGGATTCTGCACTGTTGTGGGCTTTTTTTTCTATACAGTACTCAATAACAATACTTGACTGAGAGCAGTGGTGGTCTTCATATGACTATTTCTTAACCACCTAAATATTATCCAGAAATAAAGGGAAAGAAAAAAATCTGAAAAAAAGATTTTGAGAGGCAGATACAAATCAATCAGCAAACTGGAACGTGGATATTGGCAAAACTTGAGAGCAGCAATTTTCAACCATTGGTGTATTAATAGTAATCAATTCTACTATCTTGTGATATACATGAAGACTTCTTTATATACACACACTGCAGAGTGCAGCATAATTTATTGAAAAGGTAAGAGCATGTGGAGTAAGGTTTAAAAAAAATCAATTCCCCCTTTTTTATTTGTGGGCCAAATTATTTAAGTCACTTACTTCTGACACTCAGTTTCTTGTAAACTGTAAACTCTAAAATGAAGACACAATACTCATCTTGTCTACCCAGGTTATTGTGAAAATCAAGTGAATTAATATATATAAAAATATTGGAATATTTTCATTTCTTTATCTTTACAATAGCTATTTAAACATTCAAATCTAGATGATATGAAACTATGGGTTTTTTATTTTTTGGGGGTTTTGTTTTGTTTTTTGAGACAGAGTTTCACTCTTCTGCCCAGGCTGGAGTGCAGTAGCAGGACCTCAGCTCACTTCAACCTCTACTCCCCGGGTTCAAGACATTCCCCTGCCTCAGCTTCCTGAGTAGCTGGGATTATAAATGCCCACCACCATGCCTGGCTAATTTTTGTATTTTGAGTAGAAACAGCATTTTGCCATGTTGGCCAGGCTGGTCTCAAACTCCTGACCTCAGGTGATCCACCCGCCTCGGCCTCTCAAAGTGCTAGGAATACAGGTGTGAGGAACCGTGCATGGCTGGAAACTGTATTTTGAAGTCACTAATAGTATTAGCAGAACAATATTTTTGATCTATGTGGGAAAAGTGCAAATGAGGAAATGCTTGATAAAGCAACAATAACAACTTATGTAAGAATTTCTAGAACCTTGACGCTGACCATCAGACTTCTTCCTATCCTCCAGGTAATGACTTGCTTTGGACCTTTTAGTATAGATGGCTCTTATATTCATCATAGTAATTAAGCTAAGATTTCAACAAAATTAAAGCTAGAAGTCATCTCTCTGAGATATTTGAGTATTAATCTCCATCTTTTTATCTAGTGCAGTTTGCCATACTTGATTAAACATGGTTATTAGAAGGCCCTGTTAATTTTTGCTTTTGTTTTAATTCATATGACTTGAATAATCTAAATATCATATCCAAAGTGATATGTATTTACTTATTTTATGTATGTACACCTGTATATACACATATATAAAGTACATATATTTCTCCTCTAAGCTTATACAATCTCACATTGTTGAAGAGTCTACCTACATTTACCACAACACAAGCTTGGTACCTTTATGGCCTGTGTTCTCAGAGACTACTAGGAGTTAACGGCAGCAGGTGTTCCATGATATACATCAAATGTACAACCCTGGGACCCAAGTTTGTCCGATAAAATTGCACAGCAAAGCCATCACCTTGTGGAGGGATGGGAAGGAACAGGAACAACAGATGGGCAGAAAATAACAAATCAGGGTTAGAGAGCAGACCCTTGAGCTAAAACCTCAGGATCTCCTGGCACCCCTACTATTTTCTTGTGGTGGCTTTGGCAGGTCTCCTTCCTTCCTTCCTTCCAGGTTGAGGAGAGAGGAGAGCAGAGAGTTCTGCATTTAAGGTGGGGAATTTGGGAGTCATTCAATGCTGCACTCAGATTAATTTTCCTCCAACTCTGTGGAGCTTAGGCGGCAGAACCAGGACATTGAAAGTTGCCTGCTGTTACTGGATTCTCTACCAAATGCAAAAACAAAAACACCTCTGTTATCAAGAAGTCACTTTTCTCAATAGTATTTCTCTAATGATCACATATTGTTTCCCAGAAAGTGCTCCTAAATTATTTAAGAGGAACAGCCTGTCACCCCACGCATTAAGATTTGCCAATGCAGATACAATTCCTAAGGTATATGCGATCTCATCCCTTTGGCTTTGGGAGGGAAACCGACAACAAAGGGATTTTTTCTTTTTTTGTCTGTTTGTTTGGAAGGGTTGCTTTTATTTTTGCATGAAGAGAAAATGATGAGGATTGTTTCCTAAGGTTAAATTATAAATTAGAGAAATCGCCTATTTCCTCTAGCCCAGACTTGGGCTATTATCATAACATAATCAGTACTAGGCAAACACAGGAATAAAGAAAACATTTCATAATAATCAGTTGTGGACATTTTTAAAAGTGAAATAATGCTCTGGCCTTTAATCAGGGCAATCGCCTGCAGGTGAATAAAAAGAAAAGCAAAAAAAATAGAAGAGGGTGACATTTCAGAGAGCCAGAATAGTGAAGAGGGGAACGAAGTATAGGGAAAGATCATGCGACAAGAATATGGGGGGAAGCAGAAGATAGAATGGAATAGAAGGGAGGGGAAAAGGAAAATAAGGGAGGTGCGGGAGAGGGTAAGGAGAGAGGCAAACAGGGAAGAGATTGCAGGTAAAAATAAAACAGAAAAAGCCCAGGTGGAATTCATGCAAACTGTTCTCATCAACACTGCTACTCCCTCCTGTCACTGGAACTGTCAAACAGGCTCCGCTCGTAATGAAAGGAAAAATATTTTATTCAGATTTATTAATTTGAAAATGAAGCCCGCCTGTCGAGAGGGGGACAGTTCTTCTCAATCTGTCATCGTTGAACCACACGCTCCTGACACCGGGATTCATTTGTCTTGTCGGCTCTGACAGTTGGATTCTCCCAGAGCTCTTCCTAGTGGATCGCCCTGGGATTTTAAACCGGATGAAACACATTCCGACAAGGAACAGCCTCTTTATTAATGCAAATTACATGAGGAGGAGAGAAAAAAAGAGAGAAAGAAGAGAGACGCCAGCAGCCGCTGTGGTGTTCTTATCCCTGTATCAGTCATTTGTTATTTACATTTATACACATTTTTCAGTTTTAATAAAAGGAGACCCGGATTTTCAGTGACATTTATGGACAGTTTGTTTCAAAAAAAATGATGCCATCACTATAATTGTATGCAAAAAAAAAAAAAAAAAAATCGTGCACCGCGCCCGGGGAGCCTGGGCCGTGCCTCCGCGGGGTAAGCAGGGTGCCGGCGCCGCCCGCTCGGGGCCGCTCCCCCGGCCACCCGCAGCCCGCGGGGCCCGCCCTGCGCCCGGGGATCGCGGAGCTCCGCAGGCGCCGGGGCTGCTCCGCCTGAGAGCCGCGTGGGGCGGCCTGGCCGTGGCCGCTGCCCCCAGAATCGGACCCAAAGGCCCTCCTCTTGAGCGCAAATCCCGGAGCTGCATCGCCCACAACCCAGGGCCCACTCACCCATGACGCACCGGTGGCACCGCGCCTGGAGCCTTCGGTGCTTGGAGGAGCCCACGAAAATGTTTCTGTTTTAATTTATGTTAAAATCGGAAGAAATAATCGCGGATATATAATAATGGAGCCAGCCTGGATTATATGTGTTTTTCTGCCAACGCAGTTGTAGAAGGTCATATTTATTACTTTGTTTTTATTTTTTCTTTTGAGATGGAGTCTCACTGTCGCCCAGGCCGTGCTGTGGCAGCACGATCTCGGCTCACTGCAACCGCGGGCTCCCTGGCTCATGCAATTCTCCTGCCTCGGTTTCCCAAGTAGCTAGGACTACAG
This sequence comes from Cheracebus regulus, assembly GCA_963574635.1. Classification (NCBI taxonomy): domain Eukaryota; kingdom Metazoa; phylum Chordata; class Mammalia; order Primates; family Pitheciidae; genus Cheracebus; species Cheracebus regulus. The sequence goes on from CAUYQU010057935.1 coordinate 5,175, forward strand.
GTACACACCACCCACGATGCCTGGCTAACATGTTTATTACTTTTTTTTTTTTTTTTTTTTTTTGAGATGGAGTCTCGCTCTGTCGTCCAGATTGGAGTGCAATGGCACGATCTCGGCTCACTGCAACCTCGACCTCCTGGGTTCATGCAATTCTCTGCCTCAGCCTCCCGAGTAGCTGGGATTACAGGTGTGCACCACCATGCCTGGCTACGTTTTATATTTTTAGTAGAGACGGGGTTTCACCATCTTGGCCAGGCTGGTCTTGAACTCCTGACCTCGTGATCCACCCACCTCAGCCCCCCATGAAGGAAGGGGTCCACGAAGACAAAAGGCCCAAGAAGGCCATGAGGCAGCCTGGAGAGCTCCTTTACATTCTCTAGGTTTTGAAATGTAAATCCAGGCTATGGATCTGCTTGATGTCTTCCTTGAAAGTGGGCGATAATGGTCACTATTTTGTCACTTGGTCCCAACATCTTGCACAAGAGGCTGACCATGGTTGCCTCACCTAGTGAGATGAAGGGCAGAGAAAGCCCACTCTGGGATTCTGGAGAGCTGGTGTGGATTCCAGCTCAGTCGCTGGATGGTGACACTGCCCTGAACACGTGACATCCAAAGCTTGGTTATTGCCATGCAAGAGAGCAGTAAGACTGGGGATCCCTTAGATCCCCTCCCACTCTTCCACTGAATTGTTCTCAGATTCCTCAGTAGAATGACTAAACCTGATAGAATAGCACGGTTAATGATCTTCCTATAACATCTCTAAAATTCTCCACGGAGGAGTGGGAAAAGCATGGTCTAGGGCCCAGAAACTTACATTATAGTGGAGGATTAGCTGTTAGCTAAAGAGTAACCTTAGGCAAATTGCAGTAACTTCTCCAAGTGTGTTTCCTGAACTGTACAAAGTGAGAGTTGGACTGGATCAATGATTCTCAAACCAGTCCCAAACCAGCAGCATGTGCACCACCTGGAAACTTGCTAGAAATACAGATTCTTGAGCCTCCACCCAGTCCTACTGAATCAGAAACTCAGGGTGGGGGGTGACAAACTGCACCTTAACAAGGATGTTTTGACGTCGCTAAAGTTTGAGAACCACTGTACCAAATGCTAAGGCTCTTTGTAGTTCCGTGACTATGATTCCAAATGTGGTACAGTTGTCCCTTCACAACTGTGGTATTTAAATTACATTCCTATTTTAGGAATAAACTGAATAGATAAGCTTTGCTAGTTTCTGTGGGTTAGAATTTTTTTTCTTTCCTAAAATTTAGGATCTTTATTGAAGAGTCTTGAGAAGTTGGAAAGAGGTATTAAATTGGCAAAGGTCATGCGTGTGCTCGAATTTCTCTAAATGCCCTGCATGTAGCTCTGGTTCTTTAAATCTAGATCACTATCTAAACATGAAACGTTTTTATCCATGCATGACAGCCTTAAAACAGGTAACACCCTTCATTCTCCCTAAAAAAATGTCTTTCCAATTAAACGAAAGGCAAAGACAAGACAAATAACCAAAAAGGCAATGAGAATTTCAGCGATGTGTAAGGTTACAATTAATGGGAGTAGGGAGAAAATTGTCTTCTGCCTGGTAAAGCAACACAAAAGACTATACCTAGCCAACAACCACATGTAAAACAAATGCTTGGACCAGTGCACATTCACCGTCAGGGTGTATATGTTTGTTTAATGATGTCTCCACGGTCTACAGAATTAATATTTAATAGTACTTGTCAGCAAGATTCTACACAAGGGTTTGTTTGCCTTTTTTTAACGCTTGTTAGTGATTGTGTCTTCCTGGGTTGTTCTTCTTTAATATTAGAATTACTCTTTGCATTGGCAGCAATGTTATTCTACTTTCAATTTTGCATTATTTGGCAGGCTGGGGGAGAAAAGGCATAGGTGAGAGAATTTAAAAGACTGTTAGTGCCGCTTCTCTTCTCAGTCATAATACACTGGGTGAAAGCAAGGTTTTTTGTTTGTTGCTTTCACTAGTAGCACAGGACCTATTATATAGTATGAGCTCAAAAATGTGTATTGTGTTATTACTACTATTATCACAGCTATCGACATTAGCAAAGAATTGGGCTTGTAATATTAGGCAGATGGTCGAGTTACATATATCACAAAGATATGATTTTGGTTTGACTTTCTACCTCAAGGTTATTTGTCCTAATTCTAAACAGAATATCATACTGTGATATTAAAGAAAACACAATTAGCAAATTATATCGTCTAAATCCCATGTTGATGATTGAGAATGCTTTGAGATGTTGTTTATTCCGGGGTGTCACAAAGTGGAAAGTACCCTGGACTAGAAGTCAGCAGTTCTGGGTTTAGAATAGGAAAACTGGAGCAAGTCATTTGAACGCCCTGTTTTAGCCTCCTTCCGTTTTGTCATAGCATATTTTACTATCAGAAATTACAGATACTCGCTTGCTCATCCTTGCGCTTATTTGCTTGGTTACTCGCTTGTCTGCCTTCCCATTGGAATGTGAGCTCCATTAAAGCAAGAACTTTGTGTTGCCCAATAGGCGCACCACGTCTTTCTCTCCCTCTCTTTGCAGGTATATGTTAAACTCTTACAGATATTATGTGAATGACTGAATGGATGAATATACATATATACACATATATATGTGTGTGTGTGTGTGTGTGTGTGTATTTCCTGTGCCTGTAGCATTACCACACGTGAATATACATATACATATAAACACACACATATATATAAGTATATTCATATTCATAGGGGTGTGTGTGTGTGTGTGTGTGTGTGTGTATTCATGTGTGCTAATACCACAGACACAGGAAAAAATATGAGGGCTTTGGATCCAGGCCAACCTGGTACAGAACTTGATTCCCTCAATAAACAGCCATGTGACCTTGGACAGTATGACAAAGGCAACAACACCTACGAAGGAGAGGGTGGTAAAGACCAGAGACAGGGGCTAAAAGTGTTTATCATTGTGCCTGACCCATAGTAGGCACAATGTTAATTATTGTTTTGTTTATGGTTTGAAATAAGCTGTACACTTAATTACACAAGTCAGGTCTTCTACCTCTTTATGTATCTTAGAGTCTCTGGCACATCGAAGGACAAATAGTAACAGCTTAAATACATGTTTGACTGTTGATTGATAAATTCAAGCTCTAAGCACAATGAAAAATGTTTCTTATATTAACAACCGAAATCCACAAATATTTACCAAATAAAGAGTATGATCAAGGAATTGGGATATGGTTGTGTGAGTCAGACATTGGTAAAGAATTAAAAACAAAAAATCCCTAAAACTCTAGGAAATGAAAACCCTGCTCATTGAGTCCATCCTCAATATTGAAAGCTTGGCTCCTGGGTACACAGTTTCTATAATTCAAGTTCAGGCTCATACTCAGGAACTTAACAAAACACTGGTAGTCTTAGCAACTGTCAGAAAATAAATGTGTCTTCTGCTCCATTCCTACGTATAATTTGCACGTACTGATTATTTATCTGCTCAAGACTGCCTGTGTTGTGTCTTTTCATCAGTCCAGCACCACACTCCCTTCCACCCCCATCCTAGACCTTTTCTATCTTTACAGGCTTAACTGTGTTCTGTGTTAAGAAAAGAAAATAAATTAGTTTCCCAGGAAATCTACATGAGCATTTTCTCCAGAGAGGGTACCCCACTGAGAGCTACACAAGCCATAGCCATTGTTTTGTTAAATAGTAATAATAACTTAAAATGTGATGACAGCAGCTGATGCCTAACTGCAGGGTAAAAACCAGTCTGGTTAGCGTTGCCTGGCAACCTATGGGCGACATCTTGGAGAATGTGAAGGGGTCCAGTGAGTTGGGAGAGGTCATGGCATCAGAATTGAGGGAATGGAAAGGTCACGGAGGATCCACAATGGTCTCAACTGATCTTACTTTAATTGTTTCAAATGGACCTGATCCTCATCTGTGAAATGCAATTGAAGGATCTGTAGGTCCATACATTTCTAAGTGTTCTTCTCACCTTTTTATGTTTAAGTTTAAGAGATATAAGTACTTTGAAGAATACACAGACAATGTGAAGAATCAGTCAGGCAAGGGTTTTAGATGTGACAAAACCAAAAAAAATAAAAAAATTCCCAAAATAAATTAATCCACCTTAATACTAAGGTTCAAACATTGAAATATCAGTGTGCTAGTCAAAATTTACTTTGGTTTAGCCTAGTCAGCCTATATTTGTGCAGCATGAATAAAATACTAAATTTTTTTTAAATTCTATCAATTATATTGGACAACTATAATGTGCCATACACTGTACTGCAGGCTGAAGATAGATGGAGGGGGCATTATCTCTGCTCTCAAAGGGTTGTTATAGTCCTAAGGGGAGTAAGAGACAAATATATATTTGCATGCATTTGCAATTACTGTCCCAAATCAAAGTATATCATCTGACAAGGTTTCTGGCCATGACATTGTCAATGAATACACCAACTGTTCACCTGAAACTTTTACACTGTCTTTGTCCTTCTCTCTCTTTCTCCTCATAGCTAGACAATCACAGATCCTCTCGTATCTCAGCTTTGTCTCTTCCCGCCCATCTCCTCTACTAACTTTTTGTATCAATCTATACTACCTCTTGCTTAGACTTGAGGAATAGCTTTCCCACTGGCTTGTTTCTCCTCTTACTACACTTTCAACAGAGAAAGGCAATCTTAAGCAGAAAGAACAAAACTGGAGGCATCACATTACCCAACTTCAAACTATACTACATGTGTACAGTAACCAAAACAACATAGTATTGGCACAAAAACACACATATAGATAAATGGAACAGAGTAGTCAGCTCAGAAATAAAACCACACAGCTACTACCATCTGATATTTGACAAAGTTGACAAAAACAAGCAATGGGGAAAGGATTCCCTATTCAATAAACGGTCCTGAGATAACTGATTAGCCATACACGGAAGATTAAAGTTGCACCCTTTCCTTATACCATATACAAAAATCAACTCAAGGTAGATTAAAGACTTGAATGTAAAACTATAAAAACCCTGGAAGATAACCTAGGAAATAGAAATACCATCCTGGACATAGGAACTAGCAATAACCTCATGACGAAAATGCCAAAAGCAATTGCAACAAAACCAAAAATTGAACAGTGGGACCTAACTAAATTGGAGAGCTTCTGCACAGCAAAAGATGCTATCAACAGAGTAAAAGGACACTCTATGGAATGGGAGAAATATTTGCAAACTATGCATTTGACAAGGGTCTAATATTCTGTAACTATAAGGAACTTCAACAAATTTACAAGAAAACAAACCCATTAAAAAGTGGGCAAAGCACATGAACAGACACTTCAAAAAAAGACATACATGCAGCCAATAAGCACGTGAAAAAATGCTCAATATCACTAATCATTAGAGAAATGCAAATCAAAACCACCATGAGATACCATCTCACACCAGTCAGAATGGCTATTATTAAAAAGTCAAAAAATAACAAATGCTGGTGAGGTTGAGGAGAAAAGAAAATGTTTATATACTCCTAATGAGAGGTAAATTACTTTAGCGCCATTGTGGAAAGCAATGTGACAATTTTTCAAAGAACTTAAAACAGAAGTACCATTTGACCCAACAATCTCAGTGGGTAAATACCCAAAGGAATATAAATCATTCTACCATAAAGACACTTGCATAAATATATTTATCACAGCACTATTCACAATAACAAATACTTGGAATCCACTCAAATGTCCATCAACAGTAGACTGGATAAAGAAAATCTGGAATATATACACCGTGAAATACTACACAGCCATAAAAAAAGAATGGTATCACGACCTTTGTAGCAACCTGGATGTAGCTGGAGGCCATTATCCTAAGCAAACTAACACAGGAACAGAAAACCAAACACCACATGTTTTCACTTGTAAGTGGGAGCTAAACACTGAGTACACATGGACACATGAGGGAACAACAGACACTGGGGCCTACTTGATCGGGGAGGGTGAGAGGAGGGTGAGGATTGAAAAAGTACCTATCAAGTACTAGGCTTATTACCTGGGCAATAAAATAATCAGTACATCAAAGCCCCCCATGACATTCAATTTACCTATATAACAGACTTGCACATGTGCCCCTGAAACTAAAATAAAAGTTAAAAATAAATAAAACAATTGGGAAGTCACACTCTGTGTTCAAATCCCAGGTCTGACTTTCCCAGCTGCATGACATTAGGTGATTAACATCTCTGTAACTTACTTTTGTCATCAGCAAAAATGGAGATGATAATAGTAATATCTAATAGCATTGCTTTGTAGATTGTACTGTCTTTAGAACAACACTTGGCACATAGTAAGTACTCAATAAGAGTTAGCTATTTTTGGCCAGGCATGGTGGCTCATGCCTATAATCCCAGAACTTTGAGAGGTCGAGGTGGGTGGATCATCTGAGGTCAGGAGTTCAAGACCAGCCTGGCCAACATGGAGAAACCCCATTTCTACTAAAAATACAACACTTAGCCAGGCGTGGTAGCCCATGCCTGTAGTCCCAGCTACTTGGGAGGCTGAGGCAGGAAAATGGCTGGAACCCAGGAGGCAGAGGTTGCAGTGAGCCATGATCACGCCATTGAACTCCAGCCTGGGAGACAAAGTGAGACTCTGTCTCAAAAAAAAAAGAAAAGAACCTAAAAATCTGAAGTACATCCCACTCTTGTTATTCTATCCTGAATTATTTAGCTTCCCCTTCAGCTTCTGCTACAGTGTAATTTAACTGCCACTAGGAGTTCACAAACTTTTTGTAAGGGATCAGATAGTAGATACTTTAGGCCTTGTGGGCCATACAGTCTTTGTTGAACTACTCTATTTGAAAGCAGCTGTTTTGAATATAATATGAAAGCAGCTGTTAAAAATACAAAAATGAATGATCATTCTTATGGACACTGAAATTTGAATGCCATATAGTTTTCATGCATCAAAAAATAATTTTCCAGTTGTTTTAAACAATTATAAAAATGTAAAAATCATAGCTAGCACACTGGCCATATAAAACAAGGTGAATTTGGCCCTACACCAGAAAACAAGCTTCATGAGGGAAGAGATACATTTGTCATGGTCATTGTTATCTCCAGCATTCAATGCAGGGCTGGGAATATAATGGTACTTATTAATTACCTTTTTAGTGAACGAATGGTTCTCATTTCAAGTTGTCACAATCATAGTTAGATCTACAAGCCTAAAGCATAATGAGAATTTGAAAAGAAATTAGTAAAATTTAATTTTTATCCTAGGTTTTATAATTTACAAAGTATTACTATATATATAATCTCAGCTGATCTACCAAAGTCTTTGAGATAAGATGATAATTATTATAATTGTGAGTTTAAGAAACTAAATGACTTGCTAAGGTAATACAGCTAATAAACGTTGGTTTGGCTGTGTCCCCACACACATCTCAACTTGAATTGTAGTTCCTAAAATTCCCATGTGTTGTGGGAGGGATCAAGTGGGAGATAATTGAATCATGGGGGCAGTTTCGCCCAAACTGTTCTCCTGGTAGTAAGTCTCAGGAGATCTGATGGTTTTCTAAGGTGGTTTCACTTGGCTATCATCTCCCTCTTGCCTGCCGCCATGTAAGACATGCCTTTTGCCTTCCACTGTGATTGTGAGGCCTCGCCAGCCACATGCAACTGTGAGTCCATTAAACCTCTTTTTCTTTATAAATTACCCAGTCTTGGGTATGTCTTTATCCTCATTGTGAGAACAGACTAACACGGGGTCAGAAAAAGAGTCTTGTGCCATTTCCTCCAGTCAGTGACTCTCAAAACATAATCCCCTGATCATCAGTGCAAGCATCTCCTGGAGTTTATTAGAAATAAAAGTTCTTGAGCCCAAACCAGAGCTACTGAATCGAAAACCACAGACATGGGACCCAGCAATCTCAGTTTCAACAAGCCCTCCAGATGATTCTGATGAATGCTAATGTTTGTGAACCACTGCTATAGGCCAGGAACTCTCAGCACTGACCTACTCTTAGAGTTCACCTGGAGAGTTTATAAAAATCATCAATGCCTGGGCCCTGATTCAATTCATCTGGGGTTGAGTTGGGGGGTATCAGTATTTTTTTAAAAGCTCTCCAGGTGACACTAAAGCATTTCTAGAGTCAAAAACTACCACAGTAATGGCCGTGCTTCCTTTTATAACAAGAAAGAAATGCTGCCCAAATAAGTTAGGATCACTTGCCATAGATCCAAGCCAGTGTTAGGTCCTTAACTTATTCTCTTCGCGGGACACCTAAAGATGGATTTCCCACAGCCTCAGACAACTTAATAGAGTTTCGCAGACACCACAGGTCCACAGACTAAGACCTGCCCCAATCAACGCTCGTGTTTCCATTTCTCTTCAGGCCTTTATTTCCATTGCCACCACTCCCTCCTTCCTTGCTTTCATCAGCTGATCGCACAGATTCCATTAGAACTAAGGGCAGGTATGGCCTGGAATGCAGCAAGAACTCATCTGTTTCTTCATGTTCTCACTCCTGATGTTTGCTAGTTTGTATGATTAATTTTATCAATTTTCCTGACCTGCTTTGCCACTGAAATAAATATGACAGCTGCTGTGCTGCTTCAATTCTTCCTCTTGCCAAGTGAGATGCTGAGATATGTTTTCTTGTTGGTCGCAGACTTGGGTAAATATCAAGTAAACAGACAACACAGGATTCATCCTGGTCATATTGACAAGGCAGGTGTGGAAACTAACATGAATGCTTCAATTGGATATAAAAAGTAGAAAGCTAATTTCCTACCTCCTACTTTTCCCAGGTACTCAGTCAAGAAAACAACATCACATCCCCCCATTTCCAAGTCTGCGTTATCCACTAGTTCTATTTTTCATTCTTTCAGAATAAACTACTTGATAGGTGACAATATAAAAATACTTAGTCTGTGACTACCCCTGATACTTACTTGTCCAGAGGGGTGAGGTGACAGAGTAACCGCACGGTGGCTCATGCCTGTAATCCCAGCACTTTGGGAGGCTGAGGCAGGCAGTGAGGTCAGGAGTTCGAGACCAGCCTGGCCAATATGGTGAAACCTCGTCTCCACTAAAAATATAAAAAATTAGCCAGGCATGATGGTGCATGCCTGTAGTCTCAGCTACTCGGGAGGCTGAGGCAGAAGAATCTCTTGAACCCAGGAGGAAGAGTTTGCAGTGAGCCAAGATCGCACCACTGCACTCCAGACTGGATGACAGAACAAGACTCCATCTCAAAAAAAAAAAAAAAAAAAGAATCTGAAAGTGTGTTGCAAAATATGACTTGTCCCAGAAATACTGTTATTATCAGAAGAAGTACAATCTTATCCTTGCCCCAAAGAAGGGAAATCATTTGTACTGAGTACCTACTATTTGTCAGGTACTTTACTTCATTATCAACTACCATCAGCTTTAAGGCAGGTATATTAATCCCTATTTTACAGAGAATATTGAGGCTCAAGTGGTTGGGTGCCTGTTCCTAGTTACACCACCTGTGAGCTCAAGACTAGGCTGAAGCCCTATCTTACCACACCACACCTGCTACTCCGCAGTGAGCAGACACTTGCTGGACCAGGTCTTCTGCTCTTAGCAAAGTGGCACCTGATTAAGCCTTGTGGGAAAATGAAAATAACCTACATTCATGTGGTTTAATTTGAAGAAAAATAGAAAGGCACTTCAATCCAAAATCCATGCCTGTGTGATGTTAGACAAATTATACTCTCTCCATAATTCAGTTTCTTAATGTGTAAAATACAAAGAATAAGAACCTCGAGTTTTTGAGTGTTCAATTAGCTTTAAGAGATCGTATATATAAAAAGATGCCTGGAATTGTTCCTAATAAATATTAGGTGCTTGAGAACTGAATTTAAATAGGAATCATACTCCATAAGAGGAGAACTGAAACACTACTATTGGCAATTCTTTTACTTAAAATATTGTCAGGGTAATAGATCTCAATTAAAGAGAGAGAGAGAGTATAGAACGGTAACAAAATAAACTGGTTATTTTTGAGTAGCATCTGGCCACTTTAACTAGCTTAGGGCTGCACAGGTGTATTCAGAAGAGGAAGTAGACACCAGCCTGAAGCTTTATTCTGCAAATGAGGGTAATGATGACAAATTTGTTTTAAAAAAAGAATGAAAATATGGGCTGGGCACATTGGCTCACACCTGTAATCCCAGCACTCTGTGAGGCTGAAGCAGGTGGATCAACAGAGGTAAGGAGTTTGAGACCAGCCTGGCCAACATGGTGAAACCCTGTCTCTACTAAAAATACAAAAATTAGCTGAGTATGGTGGTGCACGCCTGTAATTCCAGCTACTTGGGAGGCTGAGGCAGGAGAATCACTCGGGAGGCAGAGGTTGCAGTGAGCAGAGATCGCACCACCGTACTTCAGCCTGGGTGACAGATTGAGACTCTGTCTCAAAAAAAAAAAAAGAAAAGATGATGTAAAACCTTATTTTCCTAAATCCTTAAACTGGAAGGAGCTTTCAGAGGCCACTGCCTCCAGTCTTCAGGAAGTAAATATTGTTTTCTTCTAGGAAACCAAAATTAGGACCAGAACACTTTGCCAATGAACAGATTAGAGAAGACCAGAAAGCAAGTCTCCTACATCTATCCCTGGCAATATTAGGATGGTTACAATGGGCTTTTCCAGTCTCTCTTCTATTCAAAAAACTTTGCCCTGGATCTGGTTCTGGAGAAAGTCATCGACCATGGCTCCAAGAACTGGAAAGGAGATGGTGATGGAAATAAGAATGAAGGGCAGCAGAGCCCTTTCAATGGTGGTCTAGGCCAGCCTCACTATCCCTCATTCCCTTTTTTACTATTTCCTACATTTGACTTGCCCTTCAAAATAAATAAAGTCATCTAAGAATGACTCTCTAAAAATTGATCGGGGATGTGATATGGTATCAGCTGATTAAAGAGGCTAATGCATTTAGAGGAAGGAGTCATAGATATCCACTGCAGCTGGGTGTCCTAATGCTCTCTCATTGCTCTGCAACAATGATAATGGCAATAAATTGTTACCAGCATTAGCTTAAACTTGACTTGGTGATGGTTTCTGGAAAATAAACTGCCAGCCCCTTCTCGAGTACACTATGGTACCCTTGGCCAATGGATCATTTCCCTCCCCATATAAAACCTCCTCAGTATAGCTGTCTTGTTGCCTCTCCCTGCAGGAGGAAGAATAGAAGTGAGTAGAATGGAAACATCTTTCGTGGTAGTTCCCTGGGCCTGTTGAATACTGAGGTATGAGACTGCTTAGTTCTTTCTCCACCATCTCATTTGTAAAAGGAAAACGAGAGGGTGGAACAGAGGGAAAGATTCTCCTGTGGCTTTCTTTTGCATTGATCACTGTACACATCATCATCCCAATCACTGCAGTGGAGAGTTGGTGGAGACCCAAATAGGGGACCTGCCTTTGTGAGCAAAAGAATCGGGTATGAGACATGATGTCTAATTTCCAGCCTCCCAATTGCCTGGGTAGACCTCATCCTCTGAATTTAGCTCTTCCTAAATGAGAGGGGCAGGGAGGGGGTTCTCCTGCTGGCAGAGTGTCGAAAGCACGATCCATGACATAAGCCTGGGAGGAAGATTTTGTTTCGGAAATGTAAGAGCTTCAGTATTTTGCACACCAAGCCTGTCTTCTAATGACAGCCGTGGGAGCCAGACATTTCTAAGTACTAATTAGAGGTGTTGATTATCATGGTAGCCCTGTGGGGGCTCAACCCAAGCCCGAGAGCAAAGGCCACAGATAAAATAAAGATTGTTACAGTAGCTCCCAGTGTCACACGAACATCAATACTGGATTGTCAATGCTCAGGCGCAATCCAATCTGGGACTCCAGTGACTGCAATGTCGGAGTCCCAGGGTGATACACGGGGCTGTCACACTATTCACAATATGCAGTTCTGATCGAGGCACAGATACTCCATCCTAATCAATCAGGAAAAAAAATCACCAGGACTTGGATATAGAGATTGACTCATGACAGGATTTCACTAAAACGTGAGCAAAAGCCATGGAGATGGGACATACAAAGAATCTCAACCTCACAGTTCTAAAACAAATGAACTGTTTAAGACAGTGTGCTGTGTTTTCATTTCTGACCTTACACATGCACATATTTTGACATACACACACGTGATTTCTCTCATAGAGAAGGTACTTGCGTTATTGATTTACTCTCACTTTACATCCATATCTTTTGACAGTTTATGACTATATTGGAAAGAGTATGAATCAGAAACGGAAGTCTTAAGGATGAGTCTTAATTTGGGAGGCAGGCAGGCAGTGGGTGACAACTGAGGCTCTAGAATCTGAAGAAGCCTGAAGCTTTTGAATCTCTTTCCTCTTCTGTAAAATAAGGTTAATAACAGCTCATGAGATCATTGAGGTTTAAATGAAATAGTAACTGCCAAATTGTTAGCACTGTATCTAGCACTGATGATGATCACATCCCTTAGTCTTTTTTTTTGTTCCTATATTCCTTCTTTGAGATAAATGGAAAATAATAAAATTCTACTTTTAGAATGTTTAAGGATTAAATGGGAGGATTTTATTTATGATTATGAATTTACAAATGATAGTCATGATTATTATAAACACAACCTACATCATCCTGTTATGAGATTGGATGTCTAGCCCAAGTTTAGATAGGGATCTTTTTCATTGAACCTTTGACTTGCTTTGTGACCTTGGATAAGTGAGAACCTCTTCTATTTTTAATCTTCAAGCTGATTTAATAAAACTGATCAGCATTCAAATGAAATAACTCATGTGGAACTTTTTGCCTCCTGTAAAGCACCGTACCTGCATCTATCTTACAGTGCAGTGTAGTTTGGAATTGGGCAGAACCAGATTCAAGTCCATTTTTACCATTCACTAGTTTCATAACCTAGAGTAAATTACTTATGTTAACTCTGGTTCTAAAATGACAAAAGTAATACCTGTCCCAAAAGTGACTGTATAAAATGCCTAGCACCCTACCTGGCCCACGGAATATAATAAATGTCCATTCTCTCCCACACCTGCTCACTAGGTAATACTGATTAGGATAATGGGGATAGTTCTTTCCTCTGCAAAAAGGGAGACAAAGTCAGTTTAAACAAGTATTAATATGACCTCTTCTCTTGGGCCTGAGGGTGTGCAGTGAGAGGCATATGAAAGCACAAAAAGAGAAGAAATCACTCTTAACCCTGCAAACAGGCAGCCCAGCTCTGGACATAGTGCTCTATCCCTGATCTAAATAGACCCAGGGGGAACATGGCAGGGATGGAGAAGGGCAGAGCCATGTAGTCATTTTTTCTGCTGAGATATTCCCTGGCTGCTTAAACCCTCCCTTATCCCCAGAGCTTACATTTCTCAACACCAGCAATCTGTACATTGAAGTCACTTTACTCGGTTGGGAGGCATAAATCTGGCCTCCTCAGAGTCCACTGAAGCAAATTGCTGGCAACTTCTCAGACACAAAGGAGAAAATCAAGGTTGACTGCAAAATCCTTCTAGTTGCTTTGAGAAAGTCATCCTACTTGAATTCAATGGAAAGCATTCTTCAAGATATGCTCTACAGAATGCTAGTTCTAAGAAATCCTTTTTTTGGAAAAAGGACTACTTTATGGTCAAAAATTGGCTAAACATTACATGTTGTATCCCCCTTCTTGAGATTGACAATTAAGATAAGCTTATTATTGGAGAGGGATTCTGGTAAAAACCACTTCTATACTTTGATGAGTGTGTCCCAAACTAATTTGATAATAGAAACCACTTTTCACAAAATACCTATAAAATTCTGTAAGACTGGCTTCAAGGAAAGCATTTTTGGCAATCCTGCAAATAATCTTGGTTCTCCCAAGTATCCAAAACTCTAAGTTTTAATGGATCCTTGATAGATAGAAGATACTCAATAAGAACCTGCTAAATGAATGGATCACATAGTGATGAGCAATTTGGCAAACAATAGACAATCAGCCTATGTTGGTTAATGTGGTAACACATGCAGCAAACCAGCTATCTATCAATCCACAAATATTTATTCAACACATATACACTCTGCTGTGAACTGAATAATTTCATGCCAGAGAATGTGTTATAATTCAAAGAATCCAAAGCACTGAGCCTCAGCCTTGACTTGTTCCAATTCTGGAGAAATTTGTCAGTGTGTTTATTTCTAGGTCACTTTTCCCTGTAGCCTCATAGCAGGACAGTTAGCCTCCATTAAACATTTTTCTGGAATTGTCCTGATTTTTATATATATTCTACCATTTGTCTCATAAACGACTGAAATGTGCACAAAAATCTAATACCTCAGCCCCCAAACCACATTTCTTAGATTCCTCCATTCACCTGTTATTATCACAACTATTCTTTATCACACATCATTTTCACATGTTTTTATGAGGAATTTATAAAGCACAGCCACAGTATTCGCAAGCAACATGATAGAGATTTTCCATGCCAAATGAGGTAAGAGAAATCTGATCTCTATCTCCAAGTGTGGTAACAAGGAAAGATATGACACCTTTTGTCATTGTTTTTGTTTTTTACAATACTATTTTGTAGGTTATATGTAGATCTCTGTGTATGAGTTTATGCATTCTGTAAAAGATGGTCTTAGTCTAAAGGGAAATGCATACCACAGAGTTCTCATATCAATTCAAGCATCTTCTTTCCAAGGTCCTAGGAGAGCCAGCAATGGCAGTGGCTGTGACGATTTACATTCCACAGAAAGAGTTAACCTCATCTCATGGCCACTGTTGTCTCAGGACAACTTGTCAGCCCACAAGAACATCCCATAATGGATTTGAAGTGGATTGTGCAGCCCCTTGCAAGGTGGATGCTGTATTTATTGAATAGACATTAAAAAGAACATTTCTCAATTTCTCAGCACTGAACTCAGGGTCAATGGATCTTCTTGGCACTGACATGCTGAGTCAACTCCTAGCTCAAAGCTTTTAAAGGGACTGGGGTTAGATTAAAGGATTAGACTCCGTCTTGAATGTTTCCCTGGCAAAATCGTTGGGTCTTAAATCATTTATGTTGCCTTGCAGTGCTTTACTTGGCCTTTCACTGCTGGCTTTGAAAGACACACACACACACACACACACAAAGAGCATAACAACTCTTTTGCAGATTTGACTAGGGATTTTTTGCCTCTGAGAGAAAACTATCCCAGGCTTATCATATAGATCAACTGTTGTGCCTTCAGCAATAATTTTAAGATAGGAGGCCATACCTGTATACTATGATTGAATCCCCTACCCTCCAATTACTGTGCTGTCATATCCTGCCATGCTGTTATCCTTAATGTAGACCCAATTGACTAATTGACTTTGGTCAAAGACAACCACATTCCCTCTCACACACCTTATGCACGCATCATTCCCATTTCAGCATTGATTGGAATACCCACTCACACAGTCAATCACTGTCATCTGTCACCCTGCTGAAAGTTTGTGTACATACAATGCCATTCACTCATTGATGACTTCTCACAAAAGAAAACAAGGCTTTATACTCTTGTAATTAAATGCAGGTCAAATAAACACACATTCCTTATGTACTTGTGTATATTCTAATGTAGAAAATACCTGGCATGGTGCTTGCACACCCAAGAGCTCAGTACATGGCATTTATGTGTGTGTGTGTATATATATTATTATATATATTTACATATATATATAAACAAGAGGGGTTCAAGGAATGGATATTTAGAGGGTCAGCATATATGAGACAGGTTCAAATTCCAACTTGACCTCTTATTAACTTATTAGTGGTACTACAAACCAAACAAACACCTTTTTGCAGCACTAAAATTAAAAAATTTTAAAAATACCTTCAAGAATCAATACACCAAAATATTAGCTATTTATTGCCTAAAACCTCCTTATCCTATATAATTTCTAGTTGAAGTCAAAATGAATAGAACAATAACAGAAAAGTAGCTGTGATGGGATAAACATCAAACAGTAATAAAAGAGTCAAAAATAATGGTTTAAATTCAGAATATGAACTCCATGCCTTCCTTTTGGCTTAAGCTATACTACTCCCCTACAAAAACCTTCCATGCCAGTCATAGTGGCATCTTCACTGGCATAGTAACACACCTCTACCTCCACATTCTTTTCTAATGCCTTTCCTCTCATTACTCATGTCCTCTCTCTTCTTCTTTACCTATCCAAATCCTACATTTCCAACTGAGTTCAGTTTCAAATATATCTCTCTGGTTAGTGCTTCTCTGAACACCATAGTCCCAGTGACCCTGACCTCCTTTTCATTTATTCAATCACAATGTTTATTTTTTTATTTGAATGTTTATTATGACTTATTTTCTCAACTAGATTTAGAACTACACAAAAGCTGTACCAAGTTTTATATGTATTATTTTTGCATCTTATCCCTCACCTCCCAGGTAAATTTGTGTGTGTGAACACACATGCAGACACACACACAATGTACATGCATATACACACATACATGAACACAAACACATACATTTACATACCTGATTTTTTTTTAGTAATTTTTTCTTTGTATATAGTGGTGCCCATCAATTATTTGTTTCCCATTTGATTATGATTCTTGTACAAACTGTTGTGAACTGTCCGGCATGTTCCACTATACATGGGAATGCCTCTGTTCAGTTATACCCCAGGTCTTGGAATCAGTTCTATTCCACATGAAGACTTAATGAACTTTAGTAAGTAATGAATTTGTACTTGAAATTATTACTTTGGTTTTGGTATCTAGAATACTGTGATTTTTGTGAAAATGTTTCTGCTTTTTTTTTTTTTTAGAATAAAAAGAATGAAAGAAAGAAAGAGGAAGAGATTTTAGAAAAAGAGAGAAAAGGAGAAAGAAAGAAACAGCAAAAGAAAAAAGAATGAAAGAGAAAGAAAGAGGAAGAGATTTTAGAAAAAGAGAGAAAAGGAGAAAGAAAGAAACAGCAAAAG
>CAUYQU010057936.1:0-16802 GCA_963574635.1 Cheracebus regulus
AGTCATTAGAGTGAACTGCCAACCAACAGAATGGGAAAAATTTTTTGCAATCTACCCATCTGACAAAGGGCTAATATCCAGAATCTATAAAGAACTAAGACAGATTTACAAGAAAGAAACAAACAAGCCCATTCAAAAGTGGGCTAAGGATATGAAGAGACACTTTACAAAAGAAGACATACAGCAGGCCAACAAACATATGAAAAAATGCTCATCATTACTGGTCATTAGAGAAATGCAAATCAAAACTACATTGAGATACCATCTCATGCCAGTTAGAATGGCGATCATTAAAAAATCTAGAGACAACAGATGCTGGAGAGGATGTGGAGAAATAGGAACACTTTTACACTGTTGGTGGGAGTGCAAATTAGTTCAACCATTGTGGAAGACAATGTGGCGATTCCTCAAGGACCTAGAAATAGAAATTCCATTTGACCCAGCAATCCCATTACTGGGTATATATCCAGAGGATTATAAATCGTTCTATTATAAGGACACATGCACACGAATGTCGAGTGCAGCACTGTTTACAATAGCAAAGACTTGGAACCAACCCAAAGCCCATCAATGATAGACTGGACCGGGAAAATGTGGCACATATACACCATGGAATACTATGCAGCCATAAAAAACGATGAGTTCGTGTCCTTTGTAGGGACATGGATGAACCTGGAAACCATCATTCTCAGCAAACTGATGCAAGAACAGAAAATCAGACACCGCATGTTCTCACTCATAGGTAGCTGTTGAACAATGAGAACACATGGACACAGAGAGGGGAGCATCACACACTGGGGTCTGTCAAGGGAAATCTAGGGGAGGGACATCAGGGGGTGGGGAGTTGGGGAGGGATAACATGGGGAGAAATGCCAGATATAGGTGATGGGGAGGAAGGCAGCAAACCATATTGCCATGTATGTACCTATGCAACAATCTTGCATGTTCTTCACATGTACCCGAAAACCTAAAATACAAAAAAAAAGAATATTGGGAGCTGGGTGCAGTGGCTTATGCCTGTAATATCAGCACTTTGGGAGACCAAGATGGGTGGATCACTTGACAGCTCAGGAGTTTGAGACCAGCCTAGGCAACACAGGGAGACTCTATCTCTACAAATAAATGAAAACTAGCTGGGTGTGGTGGTGTGTGCAT
The DNA here is from genome assembly GCA_963574635.1 of Cheracebus regulus. NCBI lineage: Eukaryota > Metazoa > Chordata > Mammalia > Primates > Pitheciidae > Cheracebus > Cheracebus regulus. The sequence goes on from CAUYQU010057936.1 coordinate 1,156, forward strand.
GTGGTCCCAGCTACTCAGGAGGCCGAGGCAGGAGGATCTCTTGGTCCTGGGAGGTTGAAGCTGCAGAAAGCCACGATCACACCACCGCACTCCAGCCTGGGCAACAGAGTAAGACCCTGTCTCAAATAAATAAATAAAATTAAAACATTGGCTTTGGAACCAAGCTCCTGCCTTTTACCATCAGTGTGGTGCCTGAGCAAGTTGTTAATCCTCTCCAGGCTGTTTTCTCCTCTGTTATGTGGGGACAATTAGGATCTGTCACAAAGGGCTACTGTGAGGATTAAATGAAATAGCCGTGTAGGGAATTAAACAGATCTCTAGCACAAAGTGAGTGGTCAGTAACTGGTGGCTGGTCTTAGTAATATTTTTAAAGCTGTCAGCAAAAATAAAGTTTTTATTCCAGGTAATTTATGTACAGCAATGGTTCTCAATGCTGGCTGCAGATTAGAATCTCCTGGGGGAAATTTATAAGCTGTGTCAGGCTAGAGGCCAGGGAAAGTGATTACATGGGTTTATTCTTAGTAGAGAATGTGTTGTAACCACATCAGCAAAGCCCTAATACTATGGATTAGCCACAAGATCCCAGTAATAGCTTTGGATTCAAAATCTTCCTTTGCAAGGCTCTTCTCACTAATGCAGTTTCATTTGGTCTAAAATTCAGGGGATCTGAGTTCCTGTTCGACTCTGCAATTTACCAGCTACATGAACCTTGCTGTCTGCTTTGAAAAATTGAATGGTTGGATCAGGAAATCTCTGTAACAACAAAACAGAACATCCCATAGGTGTTTGCTGCAGAATCTCCTGCCCCCCAGGCAAGAGGCCTGGGCGACTCTAAAGCTTGAAACCCTGTTGCTGTTGTTTGGGTGGCTGCTGCTGGGTTTGGGAGTTTGGTCTCAACATTGAAGGCAAGAACAATAGATGGTGAACGTTCTGCCCACTACTGGGCTTTTGGTTGGGGAAAGCAAGGTGGGCTCACTTGGGAGAGGCGGAGAGTAAATCTGGAAGTTTAGAGGCTGAGGCAGAAGAAGAAAGGAGGCATGAATTCGGTATCTGACAATTTGGGAGTTTTGAGGAAAAGAGTAGGGAGGTTTAAAGATTTTTGTGATGTTTAATCACATATTTGAGAAGGTAGGAAGCATATATTTTGGAAGGAGGGCTCCTCCTGTCACTACATTTGGGTCTGTCCCACCCAGAATGACTCTTTCTGAAGGCAAGTTGGAACAAACCAGGAGGGCAATGGGAAATTGTGTCTGTCTTGTCAAGTTGTGGCCCGGTGTACAGGATAGCATTGCCTAGCGGTGGCTGCCAGACACTGGGTGTCTGCACGATCCTCACAGCGGCTCTGATTTATTGAGTGCCAACTACATGTGAGGCACTTTGGATATATTATTTCTAATCTTCACAGCAAACAAAGTGAGTAGAAACTATTATTGCTCAGCTGGGCATGGTGGTTTAATGTCTGTAATCCCAGCACTTTGGGAGGCTGAGGCAGGCAGATCACTTGAGGTTAGGAGTTCATGACCAGCCTAGTCAACATGGTAAAACCCCGTCTCTACTAAAAATACAAAAATTAGCTGGGCATGGTGGAGGGTACCTGTAATCTCAGCTATTCGGGAAGCTAAGGTGGCAGAATTGCTTGAACCCAGGAGGCAGAGGTCGCAGTGAGATGAGATAACGCCACTGAACTCCAGCCTGGGCCATAGAGTAAGACCACATAACCAAAAAAAAAAAAAAAGAAGAAGAAACTATTATTGCCTTTATCTTTTAGGGGAGGAAACTATGTCTCAGAGGTTAAATCATTCACCTTTGGTCACACAGCTTTGAAGTGGCAGAACTGAGAAATTTTATTTATTTACTTATTTTATTTTATTTGGAGACAGGGTGTCGCTCTGCCACCCAGGCTGGAGTGCAATGGCTCCGTCTTGGCTCTCTGCAACCTCCACCTCCTGGGTTTATTTTTAAAATTTTCTTTTTTTGTTGTTTTTTTCCACCTTCATCAGAACACCTCCCAGTTTAAGCCATCCTCCTGCCTCAGCCTCCCAGGAGCTGGGATTACAAGCGTGGGCCACCATGCCCAGCTAATTTTTGTATTTTTAGTAGAGTTGGGGTTTTACCATGTTGGTCAGGCTGGTCTAGAACTCCCAACCACAAGTGATCCACCCTACTTGGCCTCCCAAAGTGCTGAGATTACAGGTATGAGTCACCACGCCCGGCCAGAACTGAGAAAATTTAGAACTTTCCCCAACATCATACTGGTTTGCTGTTCTCACAAGTTTCCTTTCAATCAGACCATAGACAGGTAGACTGAGTGAGTGGTCTGGAATTTATGCTTCCTAAAGGGCAACACGATTTCAACACAGAAATGAAGGCCACACCATAGAAAGGAATGAAGGACTGATACCTGCCACGACATGAATGAACCTGGAAAACATGATGTTAAATGAAAGAAGCCAGACATCAAAGGCCACCTACTATGACTTCATTGATGTGAAATGCTCCAAATAGGCAAATCTATAGAGATAGATAGTAGATTAGTAGTTGCCTTAGGGCTCGGGGGGCCTAGGAAAATGACAGGTGACAGCTGAAGAGTACAGGGCTTCTTTTTGGGGTGACAAAATGTGAAATTGAACATGCTCATAGTTGCACAACTCTGACTATACTAAAAGCCATTGAATTGTATACTTTATTATTATTATTATTGAGATAATGTCTTTCTCTGTCCTCCTAGGCTAGAGTGCAGTGGTGTGATCACAGCTCACTGCTGCGTTGAATTCCTGGGCTCAAGTGATCCTCCCACCTCAGTCTCCCAAGTAGCTGGAACTATAGGTGTGAAACACCATGCCTGGCTAATTTTTAAATTTTTTTTGCAGAAATAGGATTTCACTATGTTGCCCAGGCTGGTCTTGAACTCCTGAGCTCAAGCAGTCTTCCTTCTTTGGCCTCTCAAAGCACTGGGATTACAGGTGTAAGCTACTACACCCAGCCTTGAATTGTATACTCCAAATGGGTGACTTGTACAGTATGTGAATTCTATCTCAATAAAGCTATTACAAAGAAGTAAAAATGAAGGTCCAGACCCCAGATATCCATGGCTGTCCCGCTTGCCTCCATTAGCCCCTGCTACCGTCACCTTCCCAGTGAGTCCTGCCTGACCTCCCTGGCTTCCCCCTCTTCTGACCTGCCTGCCATCACTTCACAGGGTAATTCTAAAGGAACTGACCAAGGCCAAACCTTTGTCACAACATGCCACTTCTGGTGGGGATAGATCCAGAACTTAGTGTTGGTACCATCTCTTCTTCACACCCTCGGGGAAATAGAGAAAACTGCCATGTTTGTCCTCCAGCCCACACTGTGGTGAGGGATCTGGGATGAAGCTGACTCCAGGATGGCTGGGCTGGGGTCCCTGTCACCTCAGGTTGCATATGGAGTATCTGGTAGGTTGTAGAATTAACTGTGTTAGTTCCTTTACAGATTGTCTTTGACTACGTGATACTTTTTTTTTTGAGATGGAGTCTCGCTTTGTCATCAGCCTGGAGTGCACGCAGTGGTGCAATCTCGGCTCACTGCAACCTCCGCCTCTCGGGTTCAAGAGATTCTCCTGCCTCAGCCTCCCAAGCAGCTGGGACTACAGCTAATTTTTGTATTTTTAGTACAGATGGGGTTTCACCATGTTGGCCAGGATAGTCTTGATTTCCTGACCTCATGATCCGCCCGCCTAGGCCTCCCAAAGTGCTGGCAATACAGGCATGAGCTGCCTGGCAGATACATTTAATTTAGACACTGATTAATAATTTTTAAGTGTGCCATTCTTTTGTGTCACCAGGATTTATTTATTTATTTTTTTTGAGACAGAGTCTCACTCTGTTGCCTAGGTTGGAATGCGGTGAAAGGATCTTGGCTCATACAACCTCTGCCTTTTGGGTTCAAGCGATTCTCCCCTCCTGCCTCAGCCTCCCGAGTAGCTGGGATTACAGGATTGTGCCACCATGCCTGGGTAATTTTTGTGTGTGTTTTTTTTTTTTTTAGTAGAGATGGGGTTTCACCATCTTGGTCAGGCTGGTCTCAAACTCCTGACCTCAAGTGATCCACCCACATGGGCCTCCTAAAGTTCTAGGCTTACAGCTGTGAGCCACTGCAGCTGGCCAATCACCCAGGATTTTAATGATTTATTTTGTTTATCGTCTGTGTGACTGCACTAGAATGTAAGTTCTCTGACAGCAGAGACTTATTTTTTCATTCCTGTTTTGTTCATTGCTCTCTCCTCAGCATCTAGAACAGTGCCCAGCACATGGTAGACAGTCAAGGAATACTTGTTGGTTGAATGAATGGATCTGTGTTACATAACCTCCTTCCCAGATCAACCAGCTTGCCAAACACTCTATGGGCAAGTAAACAGAACTGAGACTGGACATAGTGGCTCACTCCTGCGCTACCAGCGCTTTGGAAGACCAAGGTGGGAGGATCACTTGAAGAGTTTGAGACTAGCCTGGACAACATTAAGAGACCCTGTATCCATTAAAAATAAAAAATAAATAACTGGGTGTGGTGGTGCATTCCTGTAGACCCAACTGCTCAGGAGGCTGAAGCAAGATCTCTTAGAGGTCAGGAGGTTGAGGCTGCAGTGAGCTATGATTGTGCCTCTGCACTCCAGCCTGGGAGACAGAGCAAGACCCTGTCTCCAAAAAAAAGAAAAATAAACCAAACAGAAGGACTGTTCCCCACCTCTCCCCCCCCCCCAGATTAAGGGAACATATCTGCTTACATCTAATATATAAATAGATAAAGACCGCCTGTAATCCCAGCACTCTGGGAGGCCGAGGACGGTGGATCACCTGAGGTTAGGAGTTCAAGATCAGCCTGGGCAACATGGTGAAACCGTGTCTCTACCAAAAATACAAAAATTAGCTGGGTGCGGTGGCGGGCACGTGCAATCTCAGCTACTCAGAAGGCTGAGGCAGGAGAATCACTTGAACCCGGGAGGTGGAGGTTGCAGTGAGCTGAGATTGCACCATTGCCCTCCAGCACTTCATCTCAAAAAATAATACATACATACATACATACAAAAAGTCTATTAGAATATAATCCCCAAATACTAATAGTGATCGTCTCTGGGTGGTTGTAATGCAGGTGATTGATGAGTTGATTGACTTTTGCATTTTTTTCCTAAAACAGAAATGCAAGTGATTATTTTTCTTTTTTGATTTTCCATAATTTCTAAAAATAATAAAAAGGTGTGTTTGTTCACATTCGTGGTGCACTTACTGTGAGGCAAGCATTTCCCCAAGCACTTTATTAGTAGTAACTCAATTAAATAATCTTTACACCTTTGAAGTAGGTACTGATATGGTCCCCATTTTATAGGTGAAGAAACTGAGGCAGAGAGAGGTAGAACAATATATCTGGGGCCACACAGCAAGAACACAGCAGAACCAAGCAGCTTCGCTCCAGAGCCTTACCTCTCTCTCCTCATTAGGCTGCAATGCACAGATGTTATTTATGGAGTTCAAATGCTCGAGAGAAATCTGTTGGTGTTCAGTTTCCTAAGAAGTCCATTAGGACATCTGGTTGCATTGCCAAGGGCATGAAACACATGCTCCTTTATGCCTATGAGCCTGCCTTAAAGAGCAACGATCCCGCCCACCAAATTGTCCCTGCTTTTCTCTGTGAGCACCAGTCCAAGGCTGTTGACACATGGTGTTCACCCTTAGGATCTAAATTTAGGATCTGAACAGCTAAAGTGTCTTGCCAGTTTTCAGATTCAACTCTCATTATCTCTTTTAAATTATCTTTTAAAAAATAATTTAAAACCTGTCCCCATGTCAAAGCAATACATTCTCATTATGAAAAATACAGAATAGTACCAAGAGATCTAAAAAAAGGTACCCACCTCACTGTCACTGGTAATACTTTGGTGGCTAGGAAATCTTTTCGAAAATGCCTTACTTTGCCAGATCTGAGTAGGAGGGAGATGGGGGAGACTAAGGAATCTTTTGCACGGGCCCTACTGTTGCCACGTGCATTGGAATTGCCCTCATTTTCTCCTCGTGGCATCCAGAGAGCTTGTCATGTAAGAGGTTTCAAAGTGACATTTGAAGCTGTTCGGGATGAGCAGCTAATAATAGTAGAAAGAGTCCTAGGCTTGGAGTCCCAAGACCTGCATTGGAACTCTGGCTGGAAACTTTCTAGCTGTGTGTCCTTGAGCAAGGCACTTAACCTTCCTGATCGCTCATCTTTTAGCTGTGGAATGATATTAACACCCTCCCTGAAAGCCCAACTGAGAAAGTTTATGTTAAAACAGCAACAACAACAACTTCAGCTAATTTCACTCACAAATTCTTACTGGCTATGTGACCTTAAACAAGTAACTTAACCCCTCTAGCTTTCAGTTCTTTCACCTGTACGATAGAAATAAAAGTATCCCCCTCGCTTGATTCTCTAATGAGATAATACTTGTAATAAATATGCTTAGTCCAATGCCTTGAAAACATTAGGTGTTCAATAATGATCAGTGTCTACCATTGTAAGCCGTATCATTGTTTTTTGAGATGGAGCTTCGTTCTTGTCGTCCAGGTTGGAGTGCAATGACACAATCTTGGATCACCACAACCTTTGCCTCCCGGGTCTAAGCGATTCTCTTGCCTCAGCCTCCCCAGTAGCTGGGATTACAGGTGCCCACCACCACGCCTGGCCCGTTTTTGTATTTTTAGTAGATGGATTTCACCATGTTGGCCAGGCTGATCTTGAACTTCTGATCTCAGGTGATCCGCCCACCTCGGTATCCCAAAATGCTGGGATTACAGGTGTGAACCACCAGGCCTGGCCCCATATCATTTTGAATCGTCTTAGAACAGTGTTTTTCCCACTGAGGGGATCACCTAAGGTCAAAAGTTTGAGACCTCAAAAGTTTTCACTCAACTTTTGACTTCACCTGAGCTAGGCATGGTGGCATGCACCTGTAGTCCCAGCTACTCAGGAGGCTGAGGCAGGAGAATCGCTTGAACCTGGGAGGCAGAGAGTGCAGTGAGCCAAGATTGTGCCATTGCACTCCAGCCTGGGCGATACAGCAAGACTCTGTCTCAAAAAAAACAAAAAACAAAACTCTTTTTAACTGATTGTAGAAGTAATACTTGCCCTTTGTAGAAAACTAAACAAAAAAATAGATAATTCTGTCTCACCACCTAGTAATGTCTGACCATTACTGAAATGTCATCTTTCTTTTTTTTAGTTTTATTGAGATATAATTCATATAGCATGCAATTCAAAGTGTACAACTCGATAGCTTTTAGTATGTCACAGATACTACGGATGTCACAGAATTTGCAACCATCACTAAATGAATTTTAGTGCGTTTTCATCACACCCAAAAGAAACCCTACACGCTTTGGCCATTACCTCCCAAGACTTCCATTCCTCCCAGTGCCAGACAACCACTAATCTACTCTGTCTCTTTATGGATTTGCCTGGTCTGGACATTTTATATAAATGGAATCATTCAATATGTAACCCTTTGTGACTGACTTCTTTCAGTTAGCACAATGCGTGCAAAGTTTATCCACGCTGTAGCATGTGTCAGTACTTTATTCCTTTTTACGGCTTGTATTAGTCAGCTCAGGCCACCATAACAAAATACCACAGGCTTGACAGTTTAAACAACAGACATTTGTTCTCTCACAGTTCTGGAGACTGTAAGTCTGAGATCAAGGAGCCAGCATGGTCCGATTCTACTGAGGGTTCTCTTCCTGGCTTGCAGACAGCCATCTTCTTGCTGGGTCATCACAAGGGACAGGGGGATCTCTGGTGTTTCTTCCTCTTCTTATAAGGGTACCACTTCTACAGGATCAGGTGTCTGCTGTTAACCTTAATCACCTCCTTAAAGGTCCCATCTCCAATACAGTTAGATGGTGGGAGTTAGTTTCATCATATGACTTTTGAGGGACATAAGTCTGTAGCATAGCTGAGTAATATTCCATTGTATGGATGTATCATGTCTCATTTGTTCTGCTTTTTGGCTATTACGAATAATGCTGCTATGAATATTCATGTACAAAGTTTTGTGTAGTCATATGCCTGTTTGCTTTCTCTCTCTCCCTCTCCCCTTCCCTCCCTCCTTCCTTCCCTCCTCTGTCCTTCCTTCCTTCCCTCCTTCCCTCTTCTCTCTCTTTCTCTCTCTCGTGCAGTGGTACGATCTCAGCTCACTCAACCTCCACCTCCCAGGCTCAAGCCTTCCTCTTGCTTCAGCCTCCTGAGTAGCTGGGATTACAGGCACCCGCCATCATGCCCAGCTAATTTTTCTATTTTCGTATTTTTAGTAGAGTCAGGGTTTCACTATGCTGGCCAGGCTGATCTCAAACTTTTGACCTCAGGTGATCCACCCACCTTGGCCTCCCAAAGTGCTGGGATTACAGGTGTGAGCCACTGTGCCTGACCGGCCCTGTTGAAGACTTCAGAGTTGAACCCAGTTTCAGCTGGGCCACACAGCATCAGGAGGGCGTTCCGGAAAGATGAGTATGGAGCAGGTTTGAGATAGATCGGATGACCCAGTGGCAGTGAGAACAGACAAAAGCGGACAGACAGATTTAGGAGACATTTATGGGGTAAAAAATGACAAAGGTGAGATCAATGATCTTTTCTAAAAACGTAGCTTTTTTGTAGATAAATGTATTTGTCATCACAGTCAGTGTTTGAAAACATTCACATTTTCTTTTTAGTGGACTAAGGGGCTTCCTGTTAGAAAGAATTCTGGTTGAAACTCATGGGATGTTAATTCCCACCCCCTTTCTTCATGTTTTTAATGTTTGGTAAAAACCACAACAGCAAAAAACAACACCTTATCAAACATGAAGAAAGGGGAGGGGAAGTTTTTTGTTTTTGTTTTGTTTTTTTGAGCACAATCTTGGCTCACTGCAACCGCTGCCTCCTGTGCTCAAGTGATCCTCCCACCTCAGCCTCCCAAGTAGCTGGGACTACAGGCACACATCACCATGCCTGCTAATTTTTGTATTTTTTGTAGAGAGTTCTCCACATTGCCCAGGCTGGTCTCAAAGTCCTGGGGTCAAGCAATCCTCCTGCCTTGGCCTCTCAAAGTGCTGGGATGACAGGTGTGGGCCCCCACACCTACCAGTTTAGTTTCTTATTCCTTGGAGTTTCTTGACTTTAGCCCTGGCTTCCTTGGGTTCTGAGTCAGCCCTCAAGATGAGTGAATATTGTCTCGCAATCCCTAAGTACAGATTGAAATAATTTCTCAATTATTAATTTGTTACACTCGTAGAGGAGAACTGCTTAAAAATACACTGGAGGATTTGTCTCCCTTGTTCTTAAAGGCAACGTGTAATATACAGAGCTGCTACCAGTCTGAACTGGACAACAGTTTATACCCTAAACTCATTCAGAATGCCTGGGATATTTCTAAAGGTCCAGTTTGGGCAGTGGCAGCTGAGAATGCAGTGATAAATAAAAAAGTCATAAGACACGGCTGACGGGGTTTGTCTGTGTTCATTCACACCCATGACTCACTAGGCTTTTGAAGACATGGAATTTCGAAGGACAACCAGATGGTGGCTGTTTAAACTGCAGCACTAAAACTCCAATCTCAATGTAATTCAGCTAATTGCAAAACAGAGTTACCCTTGTAAATTGAGATATAGAATGAAAATACGAATAGATCTATAGACATATATGAATAACACATAAACTAAGGCTTACTCAATGATTTAAAGAAAACCTGCTTAAATATTTGTTTTGAAATATGATCTTTTCCAGGCTTTCTACAGTAACTGCATTACTTGTGTGATAAAAAATAATTTTATAGCTGGGTGCAGTGACTCATGCCTGTAATCCCAGCAGTTTGGGAGGCCAAGGCGGGCGGATTGCTTGAGCTCAGGAGTTCGAGACCAGCCTAAGCAACATGGCGAAACTTCATTTCTACCGAAGACACAAAAAATTAGCCAGGCGTGTGGTGCACACCTGTGGTTCCAGCTACTTGGGAGGCCGAGGTTGGGGGACCACCTGAGCCCAGGAGGCAGAGGCTGCAGTGAGCTGAGATCACATCACTGCACTCCAGCCTGGGCGGTAAAGCGAGACCCCATCTCAAAAAATAATAATAATTTTATTGAATGTTTATCATGTGCCATACAACATGTACCATTTCACTTCATCCCTGGATTCTACCGAAAGGAAAGTCTTCCTATCCTTATTTTATGGATGAGAGAGCTGAGGCTTCCAAGAGGTTGAGAGACTTGTTCAGACCCCTCATTTGGTAAATGGTGGGAGGATCCAAAGCCAGAGCTGCCTTCTCCCAAGCGATGTGCTCTAAGCAGCTAGGCTGTGCTTCGATGGCCTCACTGCCAAGTTCGATTCGGTGGCTCCCTTCCCCTGTAGAGACCTCAGTTTTCACCTATTAAAAACAAGCCTTGTATTGAATGTCTCTTTTTTCCAGGAATCAAGACCCTTTACGGGGTCAAAACTTGATAATCTCATGGTTCTGTCTCAATATAACCAATGTTGCCACTCCCAGCACCAAATGTTTCCATTTAAAATACTGCCTTCAAGGAGACTTTGCTCTGGGTTAACTTTAGTAACTGTTTGGAAGTCCACAACAGAAAGCTGCAATTACTGCACATTCAAGGCTGTCACATTCTCCCTGAATGCCTTGTGGCTTCCAAGTTGGCTTAATTCTCCCAAAAATAATGTAACACAGCATCTGGTACTGTCAAGAAATGGAGGTACATTTACCAGGCTACCGACATTTACCCCCAAATATCAACATTTATTTCTTTGTAGGAAGGAATCTTCCACAATTTGTTCTAGTTGGGGGAAGAGGAGCATAGAGATTTTTCTTTTCTTTTTCCTGTATTCTTCGGATTTTCTATAATGTATTGCTCTTCACAGAAAAATAAAATCTTGGTAATATATATCATACACTCCCCTGCCTTTCTAATTTTAGGTCCCAATTCTTACTCCAAGGTCATGTCAGATGATGGTTAAGACTGTGGGATTTGGACTCAAAGAGACCAAGATCAGGATCTTGGTGCGGCCATTTACTTCGCTCTGTGACCTTGGGGACGTTGCTTAGCATCTCTGAGCCTCAAATTCCCAGTCAGTAAAATGGAAATGAGGATAGCACCTACCTCCCAGGGTGGTTGGGAGGACTGTATGAAATAACATGTGTAAAGCCCTGAGCCTAGTTTCCAACTGGTTAGTGCAAATTTCCCGATTAATTCCATGATATTGTTCATCGGGCCCACTGGGGTATGCAGGACTATTTGAGGATCTGACTAACAAGGTGGGCACATTGTTGCACCTGTTCTCTTCCTCCCCATTGTTCCTTTTATTTTTTGTGATTAAGGTGGCACTCACATACAGTGGGGTACACTGGTCATGGTGCAGTGCTCCGTGAAATTCTGTGCTGAATCCAACCCAACCACCGCCCGGATCCAGATAATGAACATGGGCGGCCCCCAGCCAGCTCCCTCATGCCCCACACGGTGTCCCCTCCCCTCGAGGTAAACTCCGTTCTGACTCCTTTCACCACAGAGTAGTTTTGCTTATTCTCTGCCTAATTGGAAAACACAGAAGGAACTCCTTTGTGTCTGGCGTCTGTGTCTTCTGCTGAACATTATCTGGGAGATCCACTAAATTATAGAGGGCAGCACTAGGTTGCTTTTTTTATTTTGGTGTTGCTGTTGTAGCATTCCTTTGTATGATTATTGCCACAATTTGTGAATCCAGTCGTTTTTTAATGGAGTCTTAGGTCAGGTGTGGTGGCTGGCGCCTGTAATCCCAGCACTTTGGGAGGCCAAGGCGGGCAGAACACCTGAGGTCCGGAGATCGAGACCAGCCTGACCAACATGGAGAAACCCCATCTCTACTAAAAATTCCAAATTAGCCAGGCATGGTGGTGCATGCCTGTAATCCCAGCTACTTGGGAGGCTGAGACAGGAGAATCTCTTGAACCCGGGAGGCAGAGGTTGCGGTGAGCCGAGACTGTACCTTTGCACTCAAGCCTGGGCAACAAGAGCAAAACTCCGTCTCCAAAAAAAAAAAAAAAGATTCTTGGGTTATATCCACTTTTTTGGCTATTATGAAAAATGCTACTACTTTATTATTATTTTTAGACACAGGGCCTCACTCTGTTGCCCAAGCTGGAGTGCAGCAGTGTAATCATAGCCCACTGCAGCTTTGAACTCCTAGACTTGAGCGATCCTCCAGCCTTGTCCTCTCAGGTGTGCGCCACCACGCCTGGACCAATGCTGCTGCTTTGAACACTCGGGATCCGTTTTTTTGGCAGATGTAAATGCTCACTTCAGCTATGGATTTAGAGTTGCTAGGTTACAGGGCATCCATATGTTTAATTCTAACAGATATTTCCAACTCATTTTCTAAAGTGGTTGTACCATTTTACATTCCCATCAGTATGCATGAACACCTCAATTGCTCTGCGTCTGTACCAACAATGAGTGTGATGAGTCTTCATTTTAACCATTCTGGTGGGTGTGTGGTGGCCACAATGCTTTAATTTCCTTAGTGATGTTGCATACCCTTTTATGTGCTTATCAGCCACTGGGACAGTATTTCGTTCCTAAATTCATTTCTGCTGTTGGGATATCTGATAGTCAACTTGCCAGAATGATGTTTAAAGAATGAGCACATGTGCTGTGAGTTTGGGGAATACATTCCGGAACATCCACAGTGGCTTCTTCTGTTTACTTTCAAGTTCTTGGCCATGTTTGTAGCAGAGTTTGCAAAGATAAACAACGTTCAGATGAATGACAGCTTATGAATTTTAAAAGATGCAAAATGAATTACTTAGCAGCAATTCAGCTTATATTTCTGCAGTCTACCTGGGGGGAAAGGAAGCCACATTTGTTGAGTACCTTCTTCGTGTGCCATGTACTGGTGCCACTGGTACACTGTCCCAGGCACTTTAAATGGATCATCTTTAATCTTCATAAGGACTCTGTGAGGTGGAGATTATTATACCGATAGCTCAAGTGAGGAAATTGAGGCTGGGGGCAAACATGGGGTATCATCCAGCTATGAAGTGGCGGAGCCAGGATTTGAACAGTGCGTCTGCTTGATGCCAAAGTTTACCCTTTTGTTAGCAAGGAAATTGAGGTGGAAACGTTATTTTCCGAGAAATTTGCTCATCAGAAACTTTTCCTGGCAAACATTTCACAATTATTTATTTGCATGGTCACCCCGACTAAGGCTTGTGGATGGATCACTTGTGGATGGATGACTTGTCACTGTCTCCCCATGCTGGGCCTGATAATCCGGGAGGCCAGCTCCTGCAGTTCTCCTGTAGCTTCTTACACTGAGGGTGTGTTTTCTATTTTGTCTGGTATATTTTCTGATGACTCTTTCAGAAAGAGTTTCCCCCAGTTGTACAGCAATATATGTATACTGTAGAACATTCGGGAAAACAAAAATTCACTGGTTTCCTTTCAATCATTAAATCTATGTTCAGGTTATTTGTTTAAAACGTATTTGAGATGCTGTATTATAACTTAGTTGAGCAATAGATGTAATTTTGGAGGTAATGAATGTAATTTTCTCCAGGGCAGTCACGTGTAAGTGATGTACTATGAAGCTCTCACCCAGAGGAGTCACTTGTTCCACTTTGTTTATTTGTGCTACTTTGTTTATTATTATTTTTAGACACAGAGTGTCACTCTGTTGCCCAAACTGGAGTGCAGTGGTGCAATCATAGCTCACTGAAGCCTTGAACTCCTGGACTTGAGCCATCCTCCTCCAGCCTTGGCCTCCCAAAGTGCTGGGATACAAAATTAAAAAAAAAAAAGTAAACTGTTTTTTTTCTCTAGAAAGGCAGGGGCTGGGTGTGGTGGCTCACACCTGTAATCTCCGCACTTTGGGAGGCTGAGGCAGTACTTTTGCTCGAGCCCAGCAGTTTGAGACCAGCCTGGACAACATAGTGAGACCCCATCTCTACAAAAAGTAAAAAAATAGCTGGGCATGGTGGTGCACACCCATAGTCCCAGCCGCTTGGGAAGCTGAGGAGGTCAAGGCTGCAGTGAGCTGTTATTGTACCATGCACTTCAGCCTGGGAAACACAGTCACATCCTGTCTCTGAAAAATAAAATAAATAAGGAAAGAAAGGAAAGCAGGATGATTAAATGAAAGGTCCTCGTTTACATCTTAGTTTTAGAGACATCATCACGGTTGGCTTCCAACTGCAACAGACAGAAGCCTCCGTGCCCTGTGCCATCCTTGTACTCCTTGGAGACATGATTAACTTGGTACTGAACAATTTCCAATTTGCATAATTGAAATTTACAGGAAAGGGACCCCACTGTATTTTCCCACTGACATTTCTCCCTGCCAAACAGATGTTTTTGATGGCTTCATTATATGACATCAAGGTTATTGATTATCAGATACTTAATCATTCCCTGATTGTTGGGCATTTAGGTTCTCAAATGGTTTACATGGTAGAGGATGCGGAAGTGAACTCCCTTTGTCTGCATACATCATCATTGCTTCTTTAATCACAAACATTTTTACTATCCTAGTGTGAAGCAGTTGTGAGATCTTAACCTTGCAGAGTTTTAAGAGCAGCAGCAGCCAGACAGCTCACAGCATAACCTTTAGCAAGTTATGAAACCTGTCTCTGCTTCAATCTCCCTACCTGTAAAACTGGGGAAAATAATAGCACTTAGTTCACTGTGACTTTGTATGTGTCAAGGGCTTCATAAATACCATAAAAGTGGGGAGAGATCCAAGATGGCCAATTAGCAACAGCTCAGGAATGTAGCTCCCGGTGAAAGCACAGAGAACGAGTGGACGCCGCACTTTCCGATGAATTTTTGTTGCCCACAGACTGGGAGATCCCTGGCAGAGGAGCCACACGGGTCACCAGCATGACTCTTTTGGCTGGCGCGGCTGTTTTGCCGGTGCCCCAGCGCGGCGCTTCTCGGTGCAGAGTATACGGGACGGACGGGCTCGGCTGGTCCCATCCCCACAAGGAAAACAGCAATCTGAAGCGCTGAGGACTGAGAGTTTCACAGCAAGCAAAGCGAACCCGGGAAGGTCTGGCTCTGTGGGGAATGGGCATCCGCCAAAGGAAAACTAAGAAACAGAAAAACTTCATCACCGGGCGGAGAGAGATCCAAGATGGCTGCGTAGCAGCAGCTCAGGACTGTAGCTCCCAGTGAAAGCACAGAGACTGAGTGGATGCTGCAATTGCAGACGAATTTTTGATGCCCACAAACTGGGTGATTCCTGGCAGAGGAGCCACACGGGTCGCCAGCGTGACTCTTTTGGCCGGCACGGCACTTCTCAGTGCAGAGTATACGGGACTGGGTGCCCTTTTAGTCTGGCTCCGCTGGTCCCATCCCCACAAGGAGAAGAGCAATTGGAAGTGCTGAGGACTGACAGCAAGCACAGCTGAACCCGGGAAGCACAGCAAGCACAGCTGAACCCGGGAAGGCCCAGCTCTGTGGGGAAGGGGCATCCACCAAAGGAAAACTAAGAAACCGAAAAAACTTCATCACCAACAAGCCGGACGTCCACTCAGAGACCCAATCTGAAAGTTGGCAATTACAAAGACGACAGGTGGATAAATCCACAAAAATGGGAAGAAACCAGGGCAAAAAGGCTGAGAACACCCGAAATCAGAATGCCTCTCCTCC
>CAUYQU010057937.1:0-40216 GCA_963574635.1 Cheracebus regulus
AAAAATACAAAAATTGGCCGGGCATGGTTGTGGGCCCCTGTAATTCCAGCTACTCGGGAAGCTGAGGCAGGAAAATCGCTTGAACCCGGGAGGCAGAGGTTGCAGTGAGCTGAGATTGCGCCACTGCACTGTACTCCAGCCGGGGTGACAAACCAATACCCTTTCAAAAAAAAAAAAAAAAAAAAAAAAGCAAGCCAGAGTAGAATTCAGGCTTCCTAATCCTAATGACCTTCTATTGCCTTCCTAAAGCAAAAGATACTTTCTTGGATAAAATATCTGGCCTCTGGATCATTTTATCAAGTTACAATTCACCAACAATCATTTGACTGAAAGGCCAAAAATACTAGCCAAAAGCTAGTTCTTGCCATTGAAAGGGTGTTGAAAGAAAGAACCCAAGCTTTCAACTTCCCAAACACCACTCCGTGGAAACAGAAGTAGATACAGGCAGCAGAAGCCCAAAGAGAGAGTTTCGGGGAGTAAGACAGCAAAAATGGATTTAAAGGAAAGCCCAGTCATTCATGCTTAGAAGAATTCCTGGACTAACAATTCCAAGCCAAGGCAGCTGCAGCTACGTTGAGGCAGAATCAAAACCTGTGGAAAGACCTTGGGTATTCAAGTGGGTTCACTAACTGGCAAATTTATTTGGGGAGAATTGGCTTTTGAAATGTGTAAAATCTAGATTTGGGCTATTTCTTCACCAATAGTGAACTCTGCTGGGAAGCAGATTTTGCCTGGGTTTCCTGCATCCAACTAGATCCTCACTCTGACACGAGAGGTAAACAGACACAAAGGAGACAGAAAGTCAGCTGGTGAGGTCTTTCCTGAGGTTCTTCTCATTGTTTCTTTTTGTTCTCCACAGGTCCTGGCGGTCACCAGCATTTATTAATGTGTCCTTTAAAACTAGTGTTTTCTAGCTCTTTGGGAAAAGCTATGGCCCCCCAAGGCAACTGCGAAAGCAGAAGTTCCTTAGAAGAATCTGTGCAGAGGGACTAGAATCCAGATATCGGGTTCATATTGCTGGAAGGTTTTCCAGAGTTTAGGTCAAAATGAATGGAGATATATTTGAACTCCCTCTTTCTCTCTTCCTTCCTTCCTTCCTTTTTCTGTCCTCCTTTCCTTCCATCCATACTCCAGAAAGATTCTTTGGCAGGACTAGGAGAAAGGAACTGAAGAAAAGTCAGAAGTAGCTGAGAGGTGTCGAGGTTCCAGTGCGGGCACACAATCCCATCCCTGCTTCCACTGACACTGGAGTAAAGCCTGAAGCCCAGCCCACCACTCACAAGGGCCCAAATATTCTACCTCCTTACACACATCCCCCTCCCATTTTCCTCCAGTTACTTTCATCTCACTCTGTGCCTCAATCACATCAAACTCATTCCTGTCTCAGGGCCTTTGCACTGCTGGGGGCTCTTCCTGGAGCACACTGTCCCCTACTGCTCACAAGGCAGCTGCTGCTCTTCACTCACAAGTTAGCTCCATCCTCAAAAAGGCCTCCCCTTACCACCCAATCTGCTAGGCTTCCTCATCCACAGTCACTCTCTATTTTATTACCTTGGTTGTCTTCACGGTGCTTACCAATATCTGAAATTGCCTTGGTTATTTCTTTCTCTACCTACCACCATTCCCTCAAACCCAAATGTAAGCACTGAGAGAAGAATATTGTTGGTCTTGTCCACTGCTCCAGCCCCGGCATATAAAACAGCACTCACTCCAGAGTGGGTACTGAAGAATATTTATGGGAAGGCAGGGAGGAAGGGAGGAAGGAAGGAGGGAGGGAGGGAGGGAGGGAGAAAGGGAAGCAGGGAGAAAGGGAGGGAGGGAGGCAGGGAAGGAAGAAAGGAAGGAGGAAGGAAGGAAGGAATGATTTTCTGTGCGATAAATACACAAAATTCAACTGAGCTTATGACTTTGTAAGAGACACACATGGAGCAATAGGGGAGGAAGGGAATGCCTGCCTAGCCACCAAAATGCCCCCACATCCAGGAAGGGCAGTGGTAAGTGATTTGAAGGGGAACATTAATGAGGGCCTGAGCTAGGGCACCAGTCTTGGGCCTGGAAAGAAAGGAACAATTCCCTACAACCATTTATTTCAGAGACAGGCTATAGAAGCTGGTGCCGCATTAGATGTGCAGGAAAAGATAGGAGTAAAACAAAAATAACCCCAGAGTCTTACACCTGATCAACCAGAGATGATTCTGATGAACCACGAGGGGTGGCAGCGTAGGGTGGGCAGGTGTGTGGGAGAAGAGGTTCATTCAGTGTGGGGCAAGTTGAATTTGAGGAACCTGGCTGACAGTATTCGGATGCCTTGTGATAGCTGGAAATGTGGTCTGGAATCAGGAGCAGATATGGCAGGAAGCAGCCACTGAGAGGATAACGTCAGCAGCAGGTGAGTCCTCAGGGAGGGCCTGCTGAGTGAGAGAAGAGAGCTGGGCAAGGGCGTGAAGAGAGGTGGGTGGAGCATGGGGCAAATCAGGAAAGAGGAACTGAAAAAGGAGGACGAGGCAGAGAAGACATAATCACAGGTGGAAGGGAAACTGTCGTGGTAAAGCTGATAGAGAAGGTCCATTTCCAAAATGGGAGGAAGGGTAGGCAGAGGAGATTGGCCAGGTCAGTAGTGCTGAAAGCTGCAAAAAGGGACATAAGCACTGACTCTCCATTTACAGGGCGATTGGTACTCTTTATGAGAAGAGTTTCAGTAAATTAATAGGAATGGAAATCTCCTGTAACACATGTGCAGGAATCCATCTGGACCCATCTGCTTCTCCCCAGTGAGACTTGGGGGAACAAGGACTGTTGCAAATATGCTAATACTCGAAAGGTTTGCTACGCCATAGTGGTAAAGTCCTTTGTTTCTGACCCTGGAGTCTCAGTCTCACCAGTATTCAAGAAACTGTGACAGGCTAACTTGTAGGGTAAAATCTCAGGTCCTGCATAGTTGTTAAAACTGACATACTCTTCGAGAAACTTGACATGCCTCCATCAAGTGGAGTCTGATTCCCTTATCTTTGAATCTGGGCAGGCTTGTGACTCACTTGTAACCAATAGAATACAGGAGAAGTGACACTGTGTGATTTCCAAGACGAGGACATAAAAGGCAATGCAGCCTCTACCTTGCCGGCTGGGGCTTGCACTGGAGTTCTGAGCAGTTGCATAAATAAGCTGACTGCCCTGGGCCACCATGCTGTGAGGAAGTCCAAACTAGCCCTTGCAGAAAAACCATATGGAGACATCCTGGGACTGTACCAGAGAGATGCCTAGCCAGCCCCAGCTGCTCCATCTGACAGCATAACCCCAGCAACTGTTTTCAACAAATAACTTTAGGGACTTTTTGCTTTCCAAAATATCTCAGTCATCCTCAAAGGATGAAGATTTACAACTAGCAAATATGGTCAAAACAACAGGCTCAAGCTGGGCACGGGGGCTCATGCCTGTAATCCCAAAACTTCGGAAGGCCAAGGTGGGAGAATTGCTTCAGCCCAAGAGTTGGAGACCAGTGTGGGCAACATGGCAAAACCCCACCTCTACAAAAAAAATTTTTTAATTAGCTGGGCATGGTGGCTCACCTGTGGTCCCAGCTACTTGGGAGGCTGAGGCAGGAGGATTGCTTGAGACCAGGAGGTCAAGGCTGCAGAGAACTGTGATCATACTACCATGCTTCAGCCTGGTGACAGAGCAAGACCCTGTCTCAAAAAAACAAAAATGAAAAACAAATAACAGGCCCAGAGATGTGAACAGATTGCATATAGGGCAGAAAAGGCAGTTTTTCCAGAATCATATAAAAAGATGGCAACTTCATTCATAGAGATGTGCACTAAAACTAACTGAGCTACAATTCCTTACCTTTTAAAGTGATGAAAATCCCTAAGTTTGACAGTAAGCCCTGCTGGCAGGACTATGGGGAACTGGGCACATTCGTATGCTGCTGAAGGGAATGCAAAATGGCACAAGGCCTCTGGAGGGGAATTTGGCAATATCTAGCAAAATTACATTTGCATTTCAGCATTTGGCCCAGCTGTACCCTTTTCAGGAATCTAAATCTACACGGGCAAAAAATGAAAAGACACATGGACAAGGCTGTTACAGTAAAAGACTGGGAACAACCCTGATTGTCATCAGTAGGAGAGTGGTTTAATAAACTAGGACACATCCACACAATTGAGGGCTATGTAGCTATAAAAAGAACTGAGGAATTTATATAGTGCTTTGAAGTGATCTCTGGGATATATTCTTCAGTGAAAAGCCAAGAAACAGAACAGTAGGTATAGTATGCTGCCTTTTATCTTAAAAATGAAAAGCATCTAAATATATAGATACAGATATAGATATAGAGATTCGTGTGTATGTGTGCGTATGTTTGCTTATTAAAAAAAAAAAAAAAAAGATAAACCGAAAACTAATAAAATGGTTATCTATAGGATAACAAAAGGATCAGAGGAAAGGGGGCAGAGATGATGAAAGCTGAACATTTTATATGTAGCTTATTTTATAGATGTGTCTTAGAACCATGTAAATGTTTGACCAATATAAAAAAAAATTAAGCTGAAATGAAAGAAACAGCAATTTTGCCTGAAATGCAAAAGTAAAATGAAACAAATGAACCTACCTATCTAGCAAGTTGATGGTTTAGCCACTGTAAAGGTTAATACTGAGTGTCAACTTGATTGGATTGAAGAATGCAAAGTGTTCATTCTGGGTGTGTCTGTGAGAGTATTGCCAAAGGAGATTAACATTTGGGTCCGTGGACTGGGGAAGGCAGATCCACCCTTAATCTGGGTGGGCACCATCTAATCAGTGCCAGCAAATATAAATCAGGTAGAAAAACGTGAAAAGTCTAGATTGGCCTATCCTCCCAGCCTATATCTTTCTCCTGTGCTGGATGCTTTCTGCCCTCAAACATCAGACTCCAAGTTTTTCAGTTTGGGGACTAGACTGGCTCTCCTTGCTCCTCAGCTTGTAGAAGGCCTATTGTGGGACCTTGTGATCATGTAAGTTAATACTTAATAAACTCCCCTTTATATATATATGTATATCCTATTAGTTATGTCCTGCTAGAGAACCCTGACTAATACAACCACCAAGCAAGAAATTATTTCAAGTGACTTTAAAACACAGTAATCTAACTGTATGTTCCTATTGGGATATACCCTAAAGACAAAAAACAAAAAACAAAAAACAAAACAATCAAACAAAAAACCTCCCGCAAAATCTTTATGATTACTTTTTCAGTAATCATACCGAGGCAGAAAAATAGAGTCTGGAGGCAGGGAACAGAAGGCCGATCCATACTTCAGCTATAACGGGAAATATCCTCTCATAGGGCATAGGTGGTAAATGACTTTGTAACTTTACTTCATCCTCTCCATTTACATAGGGCACACCCAAAGCAACCAATGGAATCCTCTAGGGGATATTTAAACTCCCCAAAATTCTGTAACGGGGCTTTTGAGCCCCTGTGCTCAGGCCTGCTCTTACACTGTGGAGTGTACTTTCATTCTCATTACATCCCTTCATTCCTTCCTTGCTTTGTTTGTGCGTTTTGTCCAATTATTTGTTCAAGATGCCAAGAACCTGGACACCCTCCACTGTTAACAATACTGTTACATATATAAGACAAAGTAATCTTAGTTGCTTACTTATAATGTTGTTAGGAACCAAGATTTTCAGCATCTAAAAAAAGAATAAAGTTTTAAAAGGATGAAAAATCTGAATTGATAATATCAATACAAACACATAGCCTCTTTAAAAATAGTTCCTAGCTCTGTCCAATGAAAAGGGATATAAACAACCAATCCAGTAGCAACAGGCAGCCTAGGTGCCCAGGCTGTAGGCTCTACGTATAATATTTCAATTAGAGAAACCAGGCTCCTTAGAGAAATCGGTAATTCCAAGTCTAGCCCAGAAAAATAAAAGAATGAGCCTAGAAAAACATAATAAGCCTAGAAATAATAATAAGCCTAGAAAAGCATGCCATACCAGAAAGCCAAGACTATCAAAGACTACTAGATGTGTGTAAAAAGGAGTCAAGAGTCAAACAGGGGCTCCCACTAGCCAAAGATGGGATACTCTGAGCACACACATACAAGGTAATAAGTGCAATGAGATAAAACCCATCCAATATGCTAATGAGCCATGAATGCATCATGATGCTTTTAAAAATACTCCTTGGGTCACCTTTGGATGAATACTAGGGGAGAAACAGAGAACTGATCATTAAAGGGAAAACATTTGGCATTTACTCAGCCTTTTCAGGGAAACCAAAGTGGATATGGGGAAAAGTTATTCCTTATAAAAGAATTCCTGGTAATAAATGTTGAAGAAATGTTAGACTATCACCATTTTGTAATTCCTAATGAAATAATTGAGGAAGGCAATGATTATCAGTAACTGCTAAAAGCATTAGGTGGAAAGCTGATGAGAAACTTTACAAGGGATGGATCAGGTGGCCTAAGCTAATCTTAACATGACAAAAAATGAGAGATAACCCAATGTTGTGTGGTTCCTGATGTAGAACCACATAATGGAAAGAATACCTCATCACCTATGAAGTTTCTTACTAAAAAATCAAAGCAGAACCCCATCAAGCCTATTATTCTATCAGTTTACAGAAGTGTTTTTAATTAAATAATTAATTTTTAAATTGACAAAATTTTATATATAGTGTACAACATGATATTTTAATATATGTATGTATTCTTGAATGGCTAAGTCAAGCTAATTAACATATTTGTGATCTCAGATACCTTTTTCTGTGGTGAGGTCATTTAAAATCTATTTTTAAAACAATTTTCAAATACAATCATCCCTCCCTATCTGCAGCTTCCATTTTTGCAGTTTCAGTTACCTATGGTCAAAGTCCAAAAATATTAAATGGAAAATTCCAGAAATAAACAATGTATAAGTTTTAAATTGTGTGCCATTCTGAGTAGCATGATGCAATATCCTGCTATCCTGCTTTGTCTTGTCTTGGATGCATATGTATATATTGTATATATATGTATGTATGCATTGTATGTACTATATATATATATGTATTGTCCTATGTATCTGTGCTGTAGACAACACTAGCCTGTTAGTTACTTTGTAGCCCTCTTGGTGATCAAATCAACTGTTGAGGTTTCATGGTGCTTGCATTCAAATCACCCTTCTTTTACTTAATATTGGCAGGAAAGCAAGATTACTGATGCGGCAATTCCGATATGCCAAAGAGAAGTCCTAAAGTGCTCCTTTAAATGAAGGTGTGAAAGTTCTCTACTTAATAAGGAAAGGAAAACCAGTATATATAGGGTTTGGTACTAATTGTGGCTTCAGGCATCCTCTGTAAGTATTGGAACTTATCCCCCATGGATAGGGAAGAACTACAATACATTGTTATTAATTCTAGTCACCATGTTGCGCCTTAGAGTTCCTGAAGGTTTTCCTCCTGTCTAATTGAATATAGGAACATTTTAAACAACACCACAGGGAGGCAATCAGCAAAATCCTAAAAGTGAGAAACTCTACCAGACCAAAAAAAAAAAAAAAAACAGTTTCTTCAACAAATAAATTGAAGGGGAAAAGGAGGAAATGGGAAACCTATAAACTGAAAGAAATTGCAACCAGATAGTGTTTGATGCTCAACTGAACATATAATCTCCGTGTGGGGGGTGTGTGCATGTGCATGCACGCGCACATACCTACACACATATTTAAATCACCTTTTCATATAACTATTTTGTATATCATATACATTCCACACTAATTTTTTTTCTTACTGCTACAGGGTTTTGGAATCCCAAGAATAGTATTTGAATTTTGAATTTATGTGCAAAAGAGACAAATGTGACTAAAGGGCATGAGCACACTCTCTCTGGGTCCCTGTGTTAACATTTTTAGTAGCTTCTATTTAAATGGTGCTTTTTCTCTAAGATGATCATTGGGTATTTTCTGAAGGCTCATGTAATGGCTGGAAGCCCCCTGCCTCTGCAAAGGAACAGCTGATTCAGAAAAGTAAACATCATAACAGCAACCCATTCATCAGCTGCCCAGACTCACAACCAAGCAGACATGCAGTTACTTTCCAAAAACCCTCATTTCTGGCCTTACAGCCTGTGGCCATTACTGAGAGTTAAGGAAAGGTAAGGGAAACTCGGAGAGACATAAAGAGATTATTCCTCACGCCTCTTAGAAGAGCATTCCACCCTCTTAGAAGAAGCACTGCCTGAATCTGATTCAGCTGAGAAAACAACTCAGGCCACGGTAGCTGCACCCAGCTCTCTAAATCAACAGTGACCTGTGCTGAAGGAACAAAGGTGTACCAACATTCCTCAGAGTCCAAGGCAAGGCGAACTCCTTGAGAAGATGAAATCGATCTTCAAGCACCCTCTACCTTACTCTGGTGATGCCATATTTTTCCTGAATCCCACCCAACTCAAGAGCATGTTTTGCATAATAACATCTCTAATACCTTGATGAACAAATGTTATCAGAGAGACTTTAAAAATCTTTTAAAAACTGCCTTCAAGGTGAGAAATGAGCTTAATCCCATCAATTCATTGTCTGTTCATTATTCTATAGACATTGAGTATTCAGCATGTGCTATTTAGAAGTGTATTTGAGGGCTGGGACTAGTAACTGCAAATCCTATGCTTTTTTACTCTCTTCCACACTGCCTTGGAGATTAAAGACAGTGGCTCTTAAATCTGGCTGTGCTTCAAAATCACCTAGGACAGGAGTAGGCATTGGAACACAGACACGCTTATTTATTTATGTAGTCTATAGCTGCTTTGACACTAAAAACAGAGAAGGTGAGTAGTTGCAAAAGAAATCATGGGACCCACAAAGCCTAAAATATTTACCCTCTGTCCCTTTACAGAAAAAGTTTTCCCACCTCTGATCTAGGATCTCTGGACCAGCAGCGTCGGCATCACTTGGAAGCCTGTCAAACACGCAGAATCTCAGGTCTTCCCCAGACCTACAAAATTCCACTCTCTGCTGACCTACAGAACATGGCGACCCTGCAGGTTTTCTAGCCTCACACTCACTACCAAATTAGAAGTGCCATGATGGGGCTTTTGTTTTAGGTTCCCAGGTGAATCTGATATGCAGCCACTAGGGAAGCAGAAAGATGAGTCAGGTGATCACGGGCCCCACCCCTGCCAGGTCTTCCTGTGAGACTGCAGCACCATCTCCCTCCAGCGGCCGGGAGGAGAGTTCGCTGCTAAGGGATCACGGCTGGGTGCCTCTCCAGGTGCTGCTCCGGTGGAAGGAAATGACCTTACCCAAGGTCACATTCCCTTGCTGGGGGAAGCCTGAATCCAATGCCTGGTCAATACAGAGTAGAAAGGCCCAGTCTTCTCAATTGCTGAATGGCCATCCCAGCTCCAGAGCACCCCAGGGAATCTGCTGAAGCCCCTATTGCAACAGCGATTCCACTCCTCCCTCTGCCCTGGCCTGTGCCCCTCACCCTACTGGAGAAATTGTTATATTAGAGAATTCAAACATTTTCATTAATTTTTAGGTGTGATGATGATATTGTGGTCATATGTTAGTTTGAAGTATTTGAAATTGCTAATATTACGCTATTTCGACCTACAGAAATAACAGTTTCTTGTGGTACAATCTAATAGCTTTTTTAAAGAGTCCTAGTTTCTTAAGATTCATACTAAAGTATTCATGGATGAAGTTACGTGGTTTCTGGAATTTACTTCAAAAATGTCTAATTGGTGAAGGGTAATGGAGGCAGAGATGCAACAAGATTTACAACAAGACTTGCAATTGTTGAAGCTGATGGTGGGTACATGGAGGTTTATTATACTATTCTCCACATTTATATATATATATAGCTTGAGTTAGGTAAGAGGCCCATATCACAGGTGGTGTTACTAGAGCTGTCTCCAGCAAGGGTTTATCTCAGAGTTTGTTTCCCGGCTCTGTCTTTAAGAGTATACAGTATAATAGCAGAGATAAGTCACAATCATAAATAAGAAAACTCAAAATGGAGTAAGTGTCCTAAATGGTGTGTACTATCAGGGAACACACAATTTAGGCAGAAGGGCAGGAGCAGTAGGCCTTTGGGGTGATGGGTGGGCAGTGGGATCAGGTGGGATGCCCTTTTGAAGCACCTGATCGAATTGCCCCACCCATCACCCCAAAGGCTGTATGGAAAGGCTGGAGAGAAAGCCCTGAATGCCACACTAAGACATTTGCATTCTGTAGAGAGTGGGAAATCATGAAGGGCTTTGAGTAGAAGAATAACACAATAATGATCCCAGCTGTACTTAGGGAATGTTCACCTGGCAATAATGCAAAGGGGATTGGAGTGGGAGTGACTGGGGGCGGGAATACCAGTCCGAAAGCTGCTGCAGATGTCTAGGTGAAAGGCAGTGAGGACAGAAGCTGGCAATCTGCGAAGGGGTTGGCGTACAGGAAAGACCACAGGGCTCAGAATGAGACAGACCTGAGTTCCAAACCCACCCAGCTGCTCACAGCCCGTGTACACTTAGATAAGCCATCCCACTGCTCTGACTCCCTCCATCTGTAAAACGGAAATAGTAGTTAGGTAGTAAATCTGCAAAGCCCGGCACATGCTGAGCACCCAATTAATGGAAGCCACATCATGAGGTCATAGCTTGTTTGTGCTTGTACATCGTCACTTATCACCCCAGCAAGAAAGTCTGAACCTGACTGCGATGAAGACTGCCCTTGCAAAGTGATTCTTGGAGATAATCATTTAATGTGGACTTGGTTTCAGACATGCCAGTTGTTTATTGAGGTGCTTAAGCCTGAATCATTCCTCTCATGAAGGGTGCACAAAACATCTCCATTTCCATTGTAACTGCTGCGATGCCCTGTTGTTATGGCGACCGGTTTCCCAAACTGCCTGCTGTTTTCTGCAAGCCTTTTCAGTTTCTTCATGCCCTAAAATCCACAAGCCCTAGAGACAGCAGCAGGGTGGGTTTTTTGAACTTCCACAAAAAACACTGTCAGCTCTTTAAATTTGCCAGTTGGCTGTGAGCTGCTTCTCCAACAGAACTTCCCAGCCTGAGCATCAGCGTGACCCTGCACACAAACTTCCGCAAATGTTCCCACTAACTGGAAATTGGTGCCGTGGAAGATTAGCTGGCACATCAGTCTCTGGTTGGCCATTAACCTTGCAGGAAAATGAGGCAGAGAACAGGGAATGTCCACCATGCATTTCAGGTACACAGCACAGTCTGAAGTTAAAAGACCATTCTAAAAAATTTAAGTTTAAGGTATTGCAGCATTATTTTAAAAATTATTTCAAGATTAGCTTATGCAGCTTTTCCAGAAAATGTTCACCTTATGATCTTACTTGACACATGAAAATATTGAAAACAGTATTATTATTGTTGTTATGGCAAAATTGTAATACTAGCAGTCATGTCACCTTGGTTTCTGGCAGAATTTCCTCTCCCTCCTCACCTACCTAACTCCTTTCCCCCTTCTCTCTTGTTCCTGCACATCTTCTCTCCTCTCTGACCACAGCTTTAGGATGAAAGATGTGACCCCTCTGCTGGCAGCCCACCCAGTATCTGCTCTCCCCATTTTTCCTTTGCCAAGAGGACCCTGATACTTTTAGGGTAGCATGAAATTTCCCTGTGTGGAAGGAAATGACCTCACTCAAGCTCACATCCTCTTGCTGGGGAAGCCCACATTCAATGCCCGGTCAATATAGGGTAAAAAGCTAAAAGTCCTGAGTTCCTAAACACCTTTGCAGCCCAGGACACCTATGTCACACAGTTCTGATCAGTGAGACCCAATCAAAGTTTACTGGGTTCTAGGAAGATTGTCACTATAGAGATAATGAATAGATCAGGCAGAATGCCCCTTTCTGCCCTTCTCCTTCTTCCCATCTGAAATAAGATGGTGCAGCATCTTGCAGCCACGAGGAAGAAATCCACACACTAAGCATGGCAGAGCAATAAACCCAAAGGAGCCCAGCTCCTCCACAGTGTCTATGACTGGGTGTGGCCGCTGACGTCCAGACCTCTGTGCAGACCTTCCACGGGCTAAATCCCATTCCTGGGGTTGGTTTCCGTTCAGGCAGCCAGATGCAATCTCTAACTGGCAAAAAGGGAAGGAGGGTTCTCTTCATTCAGCAAACATCCACTGAGTGTCTACTCTGCTGGGCACTACTCTAAGCACTTGGACTTTAACAGTGGGTGAGTCTGTCAGACCCTTGACCTCATGGAGCCAGAGCATCAAGAAATAAACAGTAAATGAACAAGACAATGATAGGCTGTGGCGTTAGGAAGGAAATGACAAGACAGCCACTGGAGAAGGCTAGTCTCTCCGAGGAGGTGACATCTGAACTGAGAGCCAAAGGGTGAAGAAGAGTTAACCACACAGAGGGGGCCAAGTGCGGGGAGGAAACACATTCCAGCAAGTGTGAAGGCTGGTGACAGGAAAGGGATCCATGTATTCAAGAACAGAGGGGAATCAAGCATGGCCGGAACACTCTGAGCAAAAGATAGAACAGAGTAAACAATGAAATCATGCTGAAAAAGCAGCAGGGACCTCGTCATACAAGCCCCCAGAGGCCACGGAAGGGACTGGGATTTTATTTGACATCAGAAGGCATTAAACAAGAGAGTGACAAGACCTGACATATGTTTTTAAAAGATCATTCTGCCTACGACATGAAGAATGAATTGTCAAGGGCATGAATGGAAGCTGCCTATGGCAGATGTTCAAGTGGAAGACAGATGTGGCTTGGGCTTGGGGAGGGCCCATGGAGCTGCAGAGTAGACCTTCATCCAAATGGAGCTGCATGTGAGGTTCCTATATATGGTTACAGCAAGGAGCAACCTTGTCAGTGCACTTACAATTCAAATGGACAGACTAGGAGGAAAGGATGGCTAAAGGTGTTTAGAAACCCTCAGATGGCAAGAAGGACGTGTGGTGGGTGACTGGAAAAAAAATGGGAGAATTCACAGCAAGTCTGTGATTTTTTTGGTATTCAGAAGGAAAGTATAGGAAAGCATTAGGGGCTATTATATGGAGTCTGTCACTGCATATTAATAGGAATGAATAGAATTGCTGAGAGGTGGTGAGATCAGTGTTCTAGAGCATGAATTGCTCATAGGTGTGATCACAATATTCATGACTTTTTCCAGAAATGCTGGGCAGCCCCAAAACAAGGGTGTAAGGAATAGAGGAGAAGGGTGACCCACGGTTTGAGATTGGCATGACAAGCCTGGTGCAAACTTGAGGACGTGAGGGGATCATGGCTGCTAGAATGCACAGCTGAAACACTAGGCCCTTTGTACTTATGAATGCATTAAGTTTTCAATGAGTCCCAACCAACAGTGTGGAAACTGAAACCCAGAAAGACGAAGAAACTTGCTCAGCTGATAAATGTCTGTTGTTAAAATCAATTTCCCAGACTGGGTACAGTGGCTCACGCCTGTAATCCCAGCACTTTGGGAGGCTGAGGCAGGTGGGTCACCAGGTCAGGAGATCCAGACCATCCTGGCCAACACAGTGAAACCCTGTCTCTACTAAAAATGCAAAAAATTAGCTGGGCATGATGGGTGCCTGTAGTCCCAGCTACTTGGGAGGCTGAGGCAGGAGAATCACTTGAACACAGGAGACGGAGGTTGCTGTAAGCCGAGATCATGCCATTGCACTCCAGCCTGGGCGATAGAGTAAGATCCCATCTCAAAAATAAAATAAAATAAAATTCCTTAACAACTGAACTCTTATATTATCTCCAAACAAAGTAACAGGGAGGATGATGGATGAAGAGAGCAGGTCAAGGTCCAGGGACCTGAGGTCATGATGCTCATGAAAAGCTGGCTCACTAGTTGGGGAGGAAGTGTACGAAATTGTAAACAGAGACCGGATCTAGCCGAGTGATCCTGTGGGTGTGGCTGTATCAGAATTCGGGACAATGGCTTAGAGAAGAAGTTCAAGAATCCCTGGGTTGGATTTCCAGGTCAAAGGGCATCAGCTTTGCCTAACTGCCCACTAAAATGGCCATGAAGACATAGAAAAAGACCAAGACTCACAACATCACCACAAGTGAAGACTGGTAGGCAGTCTAACCTCAGAATCTAGGAGAAGTTGTCATCATTTGTAAAGCAGATTAGGTTATATTAAGAAAAACCTACCCCAGCTTTTGGCTTTGCTTCAGTACACAGAAACCACATGGTGAGATGTAGGCAGACACTAGATACCTATCCCATCTGACACAGACACTTGGAGCTGGAAGTGTGTGGAGTGGTACCAGCCACAGCTAGAGGCAGCCAACCTGTCTGACCTCATGGGCATTTGAGATTCAGAAAGCTGGTCCCTGCACACACACACAGACACACCCAGACATGCACATGCATGCACACACACACACACACACACAGCTATGTTTCTATATCCATGATATGATTTGGCTGTGTCCCCACCCAAATCTCATCTTGAATTGTAGCTCCCACAGTTTGCACGTGTTGTGGGAGGGATCTGGTGGGAAATAATTGAATCATGGGGGCCGGGATTTCCCATGCTATTCTCAAGATATAAGTCTCATGAGATCTGAGGGTTTCATAAAGGGAATTTTCCCTGCACAAGGTCTCTTCTCTTGTTTGCTGCCATGTGAGACATGCCTTTTGCCTTCCACCATGATTGGGAGGCTTCCCCAGCCACATGAAACTGTGAGTCCCTTAAACCTCTTTTTCCCTATAAATTACCCTATCTCGGATATGTCTTTATCAGCAACATGAAAATGGACTAATAAAAAAGATACTAAATCCTAGAAAACAGCTAGGAACAATACAAAACAGCATACTCAGCCTGAGCCTATTATGGGGGCTTCAGGGGGACGTAGGAGGGAAACATGGAGGAATTACATACAGTGGAGTCACATATACATTTACCTGCTATGTAATTTGCCTGAATTCAAGTATGTTTGCTCAGTATTGAAAGAATAAAGGAAAGAAAAATCCCTTTACTTCTCCATGACCTTTCCCCTTTTTCTTCCTCCATTGAAGCTAGACTTGAGCTCCCACTACCTCCATATAGTTTCCTAAATGAAAAAAAGGAATAAAAAGTAATTTTTCTTGGTTTTTGAGCATCCAAGCAGTTTGAGGAATTTTTCCCATTCCCCTGCCCTGACCTTTAAACATCACCTTCATGTAAGATGCAAATACAGCACCATCTTCATGGGACCTGAAAGATGAAACCTAAATGCTGACAGAGAAAGTATTTTCCTCTGTGTGCTTTTCCTATGCTTTCTAAATGTTTGATAAGGAACATGCTCTGCATTTGAAACCAGAAAAAATATATGATTCTGCCCTAAGACTGTTCCTGTTTAATGGGCCTGTCAGGTGATTGGGATGCAGGTGATTCCCGGGGTACCTCCTGCAACCCTTTCTATGGAGATGGAGACCAGAGCTGCACGGGTACTCAGCACAGGAAGAGAGACGTGTAAGCGCTGCAGAGCTGTGGGACTCAGCCTTACAATGTATTTGGAAAGATAATTTTTTCTCTTTCCAAATAAATTTTCTGAAAATATTAACCATTTAGCGTGGCAGGAGGCTCCCACACTAAATGGTTAATATTTTCAGAAAAGCCCAAGGCAGATGTGGTATTGTAGGGTGGGGTACTACATTCGTTCTTAGCAGCACAGCACAATGGACCCTGCCCTGGATTCAGAAACAGGAGACCTGAATTCTAATCCTGGCTTTTCCACTTCCAAGCTGGTGGTCTGGCTCAGTCTCTTCATCTCATTGAACTGCAGTTCCTCATCTGGCAAGTAGTGGTAACAATGGTTTATGAGGTTATTTCAGAGAGTGATATAAACTAATGTCAAAAAGAAAAATTCTCGCATATAGTAAATGCTCAATAAATGCTATTTGAATCTAAACAGCAAGGAAATAGATCCAATCTCAGAAAAAAAGTGTGAGGAAGCAACAGTGGAAATTTGTCTCTTTTATTATTTCCAAATGTTCAGTGTTTGTGCTCATAAACACAGTTACCATTAGTTTGCTAGGGCTGCCATAACAAAGTACCACAAACCGCATGGTTTAAACCACAGAGACCTACTGTCAGTCTCCCAGTTCTGGAGGCCAAAAATCGAAGACCAAGATATCAGCAGGCCAGTTATAAAATTAAAAAAAAAAAAAAAGGTAGAAAGAATGAATGAGACCTACTATTTGATATTACAATAAGGTGGCTATAGTCAATAATAACTTAATTATACAGTTTAAAATAACAAAATATAACTGGATTTTTAGTAACTCAAAAGATAAATGCTTGCGGGGATGGATACCCCATTCTCCATCATGTGCTTATTTCACACTGCATGCCTGTATCAAAACATCTCATGTACTCCACAAATGCATACACTTACTATGTACCCACAAAAATTAAAAATGAGAAAAGATATCAGCAGGGTTGGTTCCTTCTGGAGGCCCTGAGGGAGAATCTGTCTCCTGCCTCTCTCTGAGCCTGATTTTCAGTGGACTTTGGTGCTCCCTGGCCGGTAGCAGCCTCACCAGTCTCTGCCTTCATCTTCACATGGAGTTCTCCCTGTGTGTCTGTCTCTGTCTCCAAATTTCCCCTTTTCATAAGGACACCAGTCATTTTGGATTAGGGCCCATCTTAATGAACTCATTTCAACTTGATTACCTCTTTAAAGATTCTCTTTCCAAATAAGGTCACATTTTAAGGTATGGGGGTAGAGGGGCAGTTAGGGCTTCAACGTGTGAATTGCGGGGTAACACAAATCAGCCCACAACAACATTCTAAAAGAGCTTTATCTCAAGAGAGATGGCTGTGGTTGGGCATGAGACAGAATGGGAGTCCGGCATGTGAGGAAGTGAGTGCTCCTGGTAGCCAAGCTAGCAGGAGCTACATCACAGTTGGGCTCAGGGCAAACCCATGGAGTCTGTTCTACAGAGAAGAGCAAATGTGGCATATAGACTGGCCAGAGAAGCTCTGAAGGAGTCCTCACGGGGTTAGGATTTTGCAGCAGAGGCCAAAGGTCTGCTGAGAGTGGCTTGAAGCTGTGGGCCTGACATGGGAGGGCTCCTGGGATGAATAGTCCAGCACCATTGTCTAAAAACAGGCTCAGACCCCTAACTTCACAAGGGTAGAATGGCCTTATCAGCAGGAAGATGTGAATCACAGGTGCACAGATCCCAGGGTGAAGGTGGGACCTCCAGGAACCCAAACCTGAGGGATTGCTGAGTACAGGATGAGCCAGGAAAAGACTCCTTGCTGACTCAAAGACTAGCTTCTTCCCACCAGAGCCTATTTTAAAAAAAAATCTGCAATGTTTTTGCAGAAAAAAAATCTGCGTTTATCCTTTGAGTTACAAACAATTCAATTACACTCTTTAAGTTATTTAAAAATATACAATTAAGTGGCAAGGTACAGTGGCTCACACCTGTAATCCCAGCATTTTGGGAGGGATCAGGCAGATCATGAGATCAGGAGATCGAGACCAGCCTAGCCAACATGGTGAAACCCCATTTCCACTAAAATACAAAAATTAGCTGGGCATGGTGGCAAGTGCCTATAATCCCAGCTACTCAGGAGGCTGAGGAAGGAGAATCACTTGAACCGGGGAGGGTGAGGCTGCAGTGAGCCAAAATCGCATCACTGCACTCCAGCCTGGGCAACAAGAGTGAAACTCCATCTCAGGAAAAGAAATATATAGATATAGATATAGATACACACACATACACAAATAAGCTAGTATTGACTATTGTCACCCTATTGTGCTATCAAATAGCAGGTCTTCTTCATTCTTTCTACATATTCTGGAGGAAATTCTGGAATGTACTTAGGATGCTACTACACCCTGCAGTGAAGTCACCTTAAATTCATCTTTGGCTAGAGTTGAAATTGCTTTATCTAATGTCCAACGAAGACAAGGTTCAATGGACTGATATCTAAGACAAAAGCATCTAAGATGAGACTCAGGAAAGAGGTTATAAGAATGATGGACTAGGTGTCATTTGCTTAGCTAGATCATTCATCCATTTACATTTTCCCAGTCATTCAACAAACATGTGGTAGATGCCAGATGCCAGGCATACAAATGTCAATAATGTGGTCCCCAACCTGGAAGAGCTCACAGACTAACTAGAGAGACAGAGGCATGACCAAGCCCTGGCAATGCAGTGTGGCGAGCACCATCACTGGACTCTCTCAGTGCCTGGAGAGCCAATGGCACAACGTGATACTCTGCCCAGGAGACAAGGGCCATGGGAACATGAGGCTTCCTAAACCTTTACGAACTGCCTAGGTTTGTTACCACATGTCTCTTGCAGTGATTTTAAAAAACAACTTACAACAAAGAGGCTTGTGTTGTCAAAAGAGGTGTAAGGAAGGTGGGGACGTTTTCTCACTATGCAGCCAATCAGACAGACAATAAAAAGTTAAGCAGAGGGAACTGATGAGGAAAGAGAACATCATCTCTGGGGTCTACAAGAAGAAATTAACAAACAGAAGTTTTAGGATATTTATTCATTTATGAGAGATTGCTCGGGCTCCTAATATAGCCAGGGACAGCCTTAGGTACAGGGATAAGATTGTGAGTGAAATAACCCATTAGCTAGTCCAACAGACCCCTTACCTTACCAAACCTAATAGTCATCCTTGAAGGGAGTGAATATTAGTCACTAATTATTCAAAGATGGAACCATAAGTGGTAACAGGTAAGTCTAGGGAGCAGGGGTGTGGGTGGAGGGGGTCTATCCACTAGAAAGCCCTGGCTGTCCTCTCCACAGGTGCCTCACTCTCGGGGATGGACTCAGGCCAGTTGGGCCGCCTTCCTGTTCCTCTCCAAAGTGGGAGTGCTGGCTGGGACAGTCACACTTCCTCTGCTGGGCTCCTGCAGGGGTCTGTATACACACTGACCCCTCCCCTGGCAGAACAAACTTCTTAGTTCCTGGATCCCTCTAATGCTTTTCTCCATGCCCTTCTAACATGGACCATGGACATAATGACCTGAACAGTGTCCACTTTTCTGTCTGTCTTCCCTATAATAGTAAATTCTTAAGGTCATCTTTGTGCCATATGTCTATTCAGTGAACAAAAGAGCAAAAAAAGACATGTCTTTTATCTTAGTCTATCAACACAGGGAAACAAAGACCTAGAATATTGTTTTCATAGCTCTATCAAGATGAATCAAGGTCAGCAAATTTAAACATTAAACTGAAACCAGTAAGATGAAATTTAACAGAAATAAATGCAAAAATTCCATATTTGGGTTACTGAAACCAATCATACCAATTCAGGATTCATAAGGAAAGAAATTCATTTATTTGAAAAATGTTTATTGAGTGCCACCTATGTTCTAGTCACTGTACCAAATGCTGGGTACATAGCAGAAAAAAATACAATGTCTTTGATGTCATAGAACTTAAATCTGATTATAAAGAAAGAGCTAAGGGTTTTAGCTAATCATAAGCTTAATGTGAGTCATCAAGGTGATATGGTAACAACAACAGCAGGAAAGCAAACAAATCCTAACCTGATTTTATGTGCACCAGAAGAGGTTTATTCAGTGACATCATAGCACACCTCGTATTGCCCTATACCATTCAGCTGACATCAGCAGCTTGGAGTTAACCATAGGTCCCTTATATCAAGAGGAACTTTGACAAACTGAGTAGTATATTTAGAGAATGTAGTCCGGCCTACATGAGGTGTGAGAAGTGATTGAAGGAATTGCATGTGTTTAGGCTGGAAGACCAATGGTAAGAGATATGATAGACATCTTCAAATATTGAAAGAGCTATCTGTGCAAGACTTGATCACACAGGTCTGGAGCTCACCAGGTAGAAATTACAAGGAAGCAGGAAGAGCCTCACAAGAGAACTGCTCCACAAAGGTATGGGAAGGCCTCCTTCCCTAGGGAAAAGCTAGTCCATCCTCAGAGATGATACAGAAGACAATTGTGCTGTCTGAGATCAAAGCAGAATATCAAGAGATCAGACTTGACTTTGAGTTTATAAGCTGTAAAATCAAGAATTTCATAGCCTAACCCCCATTAATCAGGAAGACAGTATTTAGGAGTACAGCCTTTGAAACAGGATAGAGCTAGATTTCAGGCCTGAACTGGGAAAAGTTACTTGCAGACTTCAAGCCTCATTTCCTCACTTGTAAAAGGAGGGTGGTAATAGTTCCTGCCTCATTCCTGCAGTAAGGATTCAATGAGAAAATATAAATTGCCCAATAAAGCATCAGGCCCCTAGTAAGTCATTAATAAATGATGGGTAATGGTAATATTAAATGCTCTCCATTTTATTTGACTATCTTTCAGTTTATTTAGATAAATCATTTTGCTGTCTGTAATTCTGCAAACCTCTATTATACTAAAGCAATTATTTAGCAAATAAAAAATGTAAAGTAGAAGTTCTTTAGAAAATTTTGAACGTTTTCTCTGGAGAAATTAGAGAAAAGGGGAATGCTTAAGGATGCAATTTATGGAGCTTGTGATCACACTGAGGTGAAGCTAGGAAGTTGTTGATGTATGGAATGGCTGAGCTACTTTGGGTCATGGCAATCTCAGAGACTTCCTTTCTCCTTGGAGACCCCCACCAGGCAACAGAATTAAAAATCAATCCAGCAGACTGATTTTATGAGGATTAAATTATGTCAGACCAATTTCATTTCCTTCTGTAACAGAGGGACACACTTGGGTGACACAGGAAAGCAATTGATACCAGATACCATGACTTCAGCTATGTCTTAAATTCTAGCCTGTGTAAGAGTCAAATCTAAAAACTTAATTCATCTTCACTGGATAGTGGAGATGCTCTCCAAAGACAGGAACCACAGGCTCATGATCCCTTTCTGAGTAAGGAGAAGAGGCAAGAAATGCTCTTCTTTGTGGAACTGGCAGAAAAACATGCCCCCTCCCTATCTGCAGTGAAATTCAGAATTCATTCAGCAAATATTTGCAGAACGCCTGTCATGTGACACACCCTCAATCTGGATTGGGCTTGGAGAAATTGAGATTTAAAAGCAGATACACTCAAATTGGACTTTTCTTGGACAGATGTGGTTGTTGAGTTAAGGTTGTGAGTTGAGGTAGGCTACAGAAGAAGTGGAGTCTTTGAGTTGGGCAAGGTGTTTTAATAGAGTGGGGTAAAGTTTGGGAGAACTTTTTAAAGAGAAGTTGTGTGATCAGAAAAGCCCTTGGAAGAATTCAGGCTAAACTGATTCAAGTGGGAAAACCTCAGTAGTATGACTGCAAAGAAGAGGAAGAAGGGCAACTAGGAAGAGCTGACAGGATGGAGGATAGGTTTAGACAGAGCGTCCATTCGTTTTGAAAACTTTTACAAAGTCCTAGGAGTGTTCAGTACAGAAGACACAAAGATGAGTTAGGTTTACCCCTGGCCCTTGAAAGTCCTGACGTTGAAGTAGCCAGGAGAAAAGGTGGCTTCAGTTTGACAACAAAGGAGAATGATTAGGGTCCCAGAAAGAAGTGATTCTTGCGAACTGAGGGTAAAGTCTGTGAGTGGTTGAAGAAGTGTGCAGACGGGGATGATTCCCCTGAGAGTCTCATTTGCCTCACATGGCTGACTTACAGAGACCATCTCCAGCTCTAGAATTCTAGTAGTGTAGCCATTTTTGTTGATTTTACAATCTGGATTCTCCTGAATCTGGCTCTTTCATTTATACCTACCCACCTCGCCTGTCAGAAAACAAATGCTGTAAACAGGAAAACGTGACATTCTAGCTTCCTGTCACAACACAGCCACTGGGGGCTATTAGGTGTACCCCAGCAGCTTGGGGGTAAATTCATGAGTAAAGCACTAGCGGGGGTAGGTGAGGCGGGAGTGAGGGGCAGAGAGGATGAAAGGAATACAGGGTCCTGGCCAATCTCCCAGGGTGGCTGAAACCCAGGAGATCTGTAGCTTTCAGATGACCCATTCTGACTAAAGATGACCAACTCCTGGTCTGAAAAATCCACAGGAGTCAAACCACTCCCAAAGACCCTAGGGAATGCCAGTGCGCCCCCAAGGAAGGCCTTGATTTAATCTTGGTCCTCAGAAATACCCTCTCCCCTGAGGCTGACAGAAATTCCT
The DNA here is from genome assembly GCA_963574635.1 of Cheracebus regulus. Taxonomy (NCBI): domain Eukaryota; kingdom Metazoa; phylum Chordata; class Mammalia; order Primates; family Pitheciidae; genus Cheracebus; species Cheracebus regulus. The sequence goes on from CAUYQU010057937.1 coordinate 22,041, forward strand.
AGGAAGTTAAAATGACCCTGCCTGTACAAGTGTCTTGCCAATTTCAGGGTGCTGTCCTGGGACTGAAGTGGAGCTCCTCCTCTGGAGCAGGCCCTCAGGACCACCTGTACTGTAAGGCTGGCCCATGTTTGGCAGGGTACCATGAATGTGTCTGTCCCAGGCCCCACCTGTTGTAGAGACCAGATCTCATGCTGAATGGGATATGAATTAGGATGGCAGAGTAATAAAGGGAGTCGGAAAAGTTGTGAGGAACGTATATGTACATATAGAGCCATCCCATAATAACTCTTTCATACGCATACACATGCATACACGCACATAGACACACACACACACACAGACAGAGCATATACTCCCAGTCACCATGGCAACCATTCCTTAAAGCTTTACTTAGGGGTTTTTGTTGTTTGTTTGTTCTTTTTTTCTTTTTCATGCTAGATCTTTTCACACTTATTTGTTTGAAGGACATCTCTGGCTTTGACTCTCTGCTGAGAAGCACCACATCTCCTTGGGAAACTCTCACATCTAACATTTGCCAGGTCCCTCTAGAAGGCTCCTATCTATCCTGATGCTGACAGTGAATTCAGCCAACACACCATTTGGTAACTTGCTGAAAGCACTGGCAATACAAAATAACCATTATGACTGCCACTGTGAGTCAGAAAAGCTAGAGACAAATATAGTGTAATGCCTTGTACAGCCTTCACAGACAGTCCTCAATTTAAAATAAAAGCAAGTCACAACGTTAAGGTGGAAAAGGAGCCAGCTTTGGTGCTTAAAATGGAGAAACCTATTCTCGATTAAAGTGACAGCTCTTATTTAGTAGGCATGGATTTAAGATTCTTAACGTTTAAGAGTACTTCAAATTTCCCTCCTGCTCCATATAAGATACATTATGCTAAAATTAACCCTATTTTCCATTTTAGATTTCATTATTCAAAAATGCCAGTAACATCAGTGTGTCAAGAAACACTTAAAACATTTTTATCCAAATATTGACCTAGCTTTGGACAACATCCATGTAAAAGTAGTGAGGTGTTTTTTCCTTTTAATGTCATCAATATGTTTATGATTAAAGGTCAGTCTGTGGCAACAGTTTGCATCTCTGTACTATAATTATTTGCTCTGCTTTTAAAAAAGATCCTGACTTGTGATCTGACCAACAGTTCTTTGCATCCCCTTCTATCAGATTTCTGTTGGATGGGTTATGACCTAGGCAAGAGTATTTAATTTATAGTCAAAACCCACTTGTATGCCTGCCTCCTATAAAGCACTGGGACACCATGGGATAGTGAGAGAAGTCCTTTGCTATGAAACAGCTGCTCAAAAAGTAAGTTAAAGTACGGAACCAGCCATGGGGTGGGCAAGCATTTATTTTGACCTGAACGAGGATTCTGGTCTTTGAAGACCGCCCGAGAGTGGGCTCATTTCCTAGAGGGGAAAAGGGGGAGCGACAAGAAGACTCCATCCAGGCAATCCTAGGCAGGCGCCTTGTCTATAAATCCAGGGAGAGAGGCACCAGGCGGCCAACGGAGCAGAAGTCACCCGGCTGGGTACGCAGGTGGCAGGGATGGCGGGGTGTGGGGCAGATGGGCCAAAGCGGGGCGGGGGCGGCCCAGGCGGATCGGGGGTGGGTGGCTGAGGGACAGGTGTGCGGGGGAGGTGGGCTGTCTTCCCACCCACCCGTTCGCCGACCAGCGAGCAAGCCTTGGCCAGGCCAAGCAGCCCTGGGCTCCCCGAAGCCGGGGGATCGGCGCAGCCTTCTGTAAGGGGTTCCGGTCGACCCCGCGCCCTGGGCTTGCGTCTGTCCGCGGGTCAGCGGGCAAGTCCTGCCTCGGCCTTCCCCCAGCCACACGCACCGCGCCATCAGTTCCTCGGGGAGCCGGCTGCTCTGTCCGTGCCCTGGCCAAGGCGCCCGGGGCAGCCGGCGGGCGGGGTTCTGCGGGCGCCCGGCCACTTACCCGCTTGCAGGCCGCCCGCCTCGGGGCCGCTGTCCGGGGCGGCGGCGCTGGGCGGCGCGTCCGAGTCGGTGTAGGTGAGCCAGGTGGATTCGGTCTCCCGGGTCCAGCTCTCGTAGTAGCGGGGTTCGATGGCATCCGCCCGGCTCCCGCCGCAACCCATCCTACCGCGCCGCGGGCGCGCCAGGCGGCCGCTGGGCTGGCGACTCTGGCGGCGGCTCAGCCCCGGCCCGCGAGGAGGCGGCGGCGGCTACATCGTGTCCCCGCGTCCGCCCGCGCTGCAGCCCAGCGGAGCTCCCGCGGCGCCCGCCGCCCCTCCACCAGGCCCTCTCTCCGCCCGTCCCTCCTCTCCGCCTCCAAGGCCCTCCCTCCCCTCCGCTCCCCACCGCCCGGTCCTCACCTCCCCGCGCCCTCGCCGCCCCAGGGCCCCCGCTCGCCCGCACCCTCCTTCAGGGCTCCGAGTCGGCCCAGGCGCAGAAGCGGCGGGAGGAGGGTTGGGACTCCCGAGAGGCCCGGACCCATCGAATTGAGATTACAGTTCCCAGTCTCTGGTCCATCCATCCATCCATCCGTCCGTCCGTCCATCTGTCTATCCATCTATCCGCTCACCCACTCATTCATTCATCCTTCCTTCCTTCTTCCCATCCATCCTGGAAAGAACTGAAATGCTTATCACGGGACCCCAAGCTTTCTGGCCACCTGTTACAAAAGTAATGGAACTGGAGGCCACCCTGCAAAACTGGACAGAGAGTATTGTCACTAAGACTTAAGGAGCAGTCAGAGCCTATGCCTGTCTTATCTGATTTGGGGAGTCAGGAGTAGGCCTCTTTTTAAAAGAGTTGGGCTAGGCAGTGTCACTAACACCCCTTCCAGCTGTGGGACTTCATGATCCTCTCAACTCGAGAAAGCAATAGATCACTTAGAACCATGCAGCATCCTAGACTCCCTTCGGAACCCCCTCGCTGGGCGGGGCTTGGAGGCATGGCGGTCCCTCCAAGCCTAGGGTGGCCTTGACATTCCCTGGGTCCAGTTGTCAGCCTTTCTCTTCCCGGTGCACCCTCAGGTCATGGGGGTTCAGACCTAGAGTTCAGACTTGGGGAGGCCAATGAATTTACCTGTCCCCAGAATTCACAACAGGTGGTGAAAGATGAAAATCTTCTTAGCTTTCAAGAGGAGGGTAGGAAAGGGAAGAGTTTGGAAGCATAACTCGTCAGTGACCAGGCTCTGCTAGAATATGATGTTAAGTAAGTGTCATATTCATTCATTTAATATATATTTACTAAATTCCTATTGTGACAAAACACTATTCTAGTAGACATAATACATATATAATATATTGTGTATATTATCCATTGTATGTAGACTATAGGGAATGCTGTTTAATACAGCATGTAAAGCATAGAGAATATAGATATAGTACTCAGTATATCCTATAAAATTTTTAGAATATACTAGAGTACATTGGCTACAACATTTAGTATGTAGCATCCAGTAGGTAGGGCAAGTTCAGAGCATTGCCTGGCACATAGTAGGCCCTCAGTAAATGTCCAGTGAATGAATAATAAATTATCTTTTGTAGTAACTTGACTCACTTAAATTATTGCAATTTGGGATAAAGATGATTCATTTGAGGGTGGAGCTGTCAAACATCCCTCTGGTAGGTACTATCCAGAATCCATAATGCAGAAGGGAGCAAAGATTCATGAAACTGAGCCCAGGGTCTCCTCCTTCTCATGCTGAACCCAGCACCTGCTCCCACCCTAGGGCTCAGGCTGGCCTCCTCTGCAGGCTTTGCTTCTCTTTTTGAGACCACCCTGGGAGGCCTCTTCAACCTTGTTTTAGGTGTAAGGTAGAGGGAGTGCAGTTAGCCAGGAAGTGGTGGCTTCCCTAGTCCTTAGGAATTCAGATGGCCTGTACCCCTTTTCTTTCCCCCCTGAATATTTTGATTTCAGAAGAACCAGCTTTCAGGGAGAGAGAATACTTAACATCTCTAGCACAGCCTGTGCTTCCCTCAGTTCTACAGCACAGTGCTCCTTTCATAATCAGCTACTTTGTGATGTCACCACCCAAAGAGCAGACAGGCCAGTAAGAGTGTCTGAGTTACACAGGCCCGGGGGGAGATCTAGAAAATGAAAGAAACTGAAAGGGCTGGAGCTTGGCAAGCACAGGAAACAGAGTAAGCATGAGATGAAGTGGAGGGGTATGCTGGGGCCAAATGGAAACCCACATGCCCATATGTCTACATTGTAAAAGCTATAAACCAAGTGAGCAAGTTTAATTGAAACATGTGATGTCCTCTTACCTTGACAAGTTATCTTCATAACAACCTAAAAGGCCAGATTCTAATGTAGAGTTCTCTCAATCTTTGGAGTTCTGCACTGAACATGGTAGAACAGGTGGAATTGACCCACCCACTCTCTTTCTATCCTCAGTCCAGTTCTGCTCCACACAGGTCCTTGTGGGCCCACAGGTCTAAGGTCTGTCCATATTCCCCTCCCACAAATAGCTGCTTTGACCATCCCTCTGGCTGAGGAGCATGTGCCTGGAGGGTTTGGTCTGCCCTCATGGGGTTTGCTTCCAGTGCAAGCCCAGATAGGTTTGGGGGGCTTGGAGAAGAGAATTGCAAGGTCTCGAGTACCCAACAGCAGAGTTAAAAGGGGTTGAAACTCGGGCTCCAAGTAGGTGCATTCTGTGATCCCTGGATTCCTTGGTCATAGAGAGGACCAGAGCTAGAGAATCAGAGTGGGGCCTCTAGAGCAGGGGCCAAGAGCAGGGACCCCTCTTGCCAGGCCCTGTCTACTTATTTGAATGGAATTATGAACGTTTCCAGAATACAAGAGATGGTTTATCAAGTACTGCCTGGCCAAGGTTGAGTGTGAGCACTCATTTCACACATATTTCTGATCATCTACTGTGTATAGTTTAGGACATATAGTTATTGTGTATAGTTTAAGGATAAAGACATGATGACATGCTTGGAATCTTCAAAAGGGATTAATTTCATATCTTCATAGAGTGAGTGCTCATCAAATATTTGCTTAATGAATGAATGGCAAGAGGCAAGGTGAGGATATAGTTAAAAGTACAAGTTCAAGAGCCTGACTTTCTGAGTTTAAAGTTTGACTCTGCCACTTAAGTGGATGGTCTTGGGCAAGTTACTTAACCTCTTTATGCCTCAGTTGCACCATCTGTAAATGGGGATAATGAATTATGTCAGTATGTGTAAAGGGCCTCGAAGAGTGCCTGGCACATAGAAACATGCAGTGAATGTTGCTATCACAGCACTTTTGGGGCAAGAAGTAACAATGTCATTTCTCTCCCTTAAGTGGGAAATCCCTGAAATTATTACATGTTTTCACATGAGATAATGTTTGTGAATTTGCTTAGCACATGGCAGAAGTTTGCTAAATAGATAGGTTTTCTTTTCTTTTTCTTTTTCCTTCCCTTATGATGCTTATGATGTTACTACTAACAAACAACCTTCCTGCAAATAAATTTTTTAACCACCATTTCTAAGTAATCATCATCGACAGAGCAGTTCCATTTTTTCATAGATTCCCTTTCTTGCCATTACGTAACAACATAGATTCCGAGACATTCAGAAGCCAGAAAAACTTAAAGAGCAGCCAATTCCAGTCCTTTCATTTCTACCAACTAGGAAATCATAGCTCAGAAAGTTGTAGAATTGCCCAGGGTCACACAGGAAATGTTATCTCTGGCAAAGCTGAAGTTTCAGCTGGAGCTGGGGGCCTCTGGCTGCTGGCTCTGTGTTCTTTTAGTTACAGCTCTTTAGTTGGGATTGAATTTTCTCCTAAACCTTTAGGAATAAATGTTGTAAATTAAATGTAAATATGAAAAATGTAATAAATTATCTTAAACCCTCTGTTCAGAATCTGTAGCTTGACTGTCATGAATTGGTTATCTTCATCAAGTCTGAAAGAAACAAAAAATGAATGCTTCTAAGGGGAAAGGTTGCAACAGGGAATTCGAAAGCCTGAGCCAAAGCCATCCAGAGCAATGAAGTCAAGTATACCTGTAAAAACTACTGCAGCGTGGTATTTGCTACGTGATGGGATTCTCAAAATTATCTTTGGCTTTAAGAACCCCTGTGACTGGTAGCACCTCTGGCTCATTTCTATAGAAACTGGAGCGGAGGCCTGTAGTGCTTTTCCCTCCAAGGTCTCATTCCTGTGGCTTGGCATCACTGGGCTCTACCCAACTATTGTGAGCTGCAGAAAGGAGACCTTCAGTAAGGCGGACAATCAGGACAGAACAGAAGGCTCAGCAGGAGCCTAAACCTGCCTTTAGAATCAACCATCTGAAAAGGAATAAAGATAGATTCACTGCCTTACAAGTTTCCATCTTTTTCCAAGTGAAAAAGTAGCATAAATGAGGAAATAGTAGCAATAATTCTGATCAACAGGGTGACAGACCCTAGGTAAATATCTTTGGTCTTGAATGCCAAATCTCAGCAGGTTTCCCCACTGCCCCAGATTCAGCAAGCATACCAGAACTGGAGGTCCGTGCCCTCCCTCTGAAGGATTTTAAAGCAGTTTCCACAGAACATCCCTCCAGGTCCTTGATCTTGGCTGGTTGACACATCCTCATTGATCCACAAATTATCATTTAGCTGTAAGGGAAGAGGACTCAAAGTTAGCACCCAAAAGCACAAGATCTGACTTCGTTCCCCACATCTGGAGAAAAAAATCAGAAAATATCACTTGACATGAGCTCATTCTTGCATCTCTTGCCTTGAAAAATGACTGCTTTCCCCGGGGAATGAATGGTACACTTGGCATCCAGGTGATGTGGACAGATCGGGTAAACATCATTACAGAGTGTAAACAAGAAAGGAAAATAAATATTACAACAGCAAAAAAATGAGTGAGTTTTTTATTTGGTTTAAGAGGTTAGAAAAGGTGAAAAAGGGAATGTAGCAAAATAACAACAAAAGAAAGTAATGAATATGTTACAAAAAAATTATATAGAAAATGAAACTTATATGTGGAATTAAACATTGTAGAATTAATTATCCACTAATCCTTAAGATAAGTAGTTCTCATGAGAAGAGAAGCTGGCTCCCTTAGGTAAATTCTAGAGATATTCAGCAAGTTATTTCACAGACTGCCAAACTTAAGAGTCTATCTCAGTCCCTGGATTAATGTCTGTGGCACCTTATCATACCCCAAATTAAAACACAGGATAAAGCAATGTCTGGTGTTTTGCAGTTTCTGGTTTTACTACACTTACTTATGGTATAGTACTAGCTCATTGATAAGATACAATGAATATTGATTTGTTCTCTCACATGGGAATATGAGCAACATTCTACTGGAAACGGCCTGGAGAGGAAAACCCAGTGGTGATGAGGTGATGAACCTAATTTTTCAATGACAGAATAACTTCAAATTGTAGATTTTAATAGAAGAAAACGGGACTGAATAAGAAGTAAGAATAGATCCCAAAAGGCATATTCTCACAGGACTATTTCCAAAGAGAATTCTGAAAACCCAGGGAAGGTTTCAATAAAAACATCCTCATAGCATTACATCTTCTTAAAGACCTTTGGAATAATGTTATCTACCTCTGACATGGCTCAGGCCACTTAGTAATACTGTCCTGTGCACTTTCCTTTCACTGGAACAAAGAAAGCTTGAGTAACTTGCAAAAGGTTACTGTACATGTCAGAAAGAGAAAGATTGGGGTGTAGATCTCTTTGTCCAGAAACATGGAATTTTACTTCCCTTCAGAAAAAAAAGGAAAAGCAGATTGTAACTTCTTTCTGACTTGGAGAGAGAGCATCTTCTATAAATTTGAATAGTTCATTTTTACAGTGTTTGCCAAGACCTGTGGTTCCAATTCCATGTATCAGTTCTGATTGTACCTTCACCTTTAACTCATAAAGATTTTGACAATGCGTACCTTAGTCCATTCCTGCTACTATAATAGCACACCGTAGACTGGGTAATTCATAAACAACAGAAATTCATTTCTCTTTTTTTTAGATGGAGTCTTGCTCTGTAGCCCAGACTGGAGTGCAGTGGCGTGATCTTGGCTCACTGCAACCTCCGCCTTCCGCCTCCCGAGTCCCAGTTCAAGCAATTATCCCACCTCAGCCTCCCAAGTAGCTGAGATTATAGGCATGAGCCACCATGCTCAGCTAATTTTTGTATTTTTTAGTAGAGACAGGGTTTCACCATGTTGGCCGGTCTGGTCTTGAACTCCTAACCTTGTGATCCGCCTGTTTCAGCCTCCCAAAGTGCTGGGATTATAGGTGTGAGCCACCATGTCCAGCCAGAAATTCATTTCTCACAGTCCTAGAGGCTGGGAAGTCCAAGAGCAAGGTGCCAGCAGACCTGGTTTCTGGTAAGGGCTGCTCTCTGCTTCCAAGATGGCACTTTCTTTCTCCATCTTCAAATGGTGGGAAGACAAAAAGGATGAACACTGTGTCCTCAGAAGGCAGAAGAGATGGAAGGGCTAGGTAGCTCCCTTCAATCTCTTTTACAAAAGCTCTAATCCTATTCACGAGGCTTCCACCTTCACTTTCCAGAAGGCCCCAGCTCTTGATATTATCACATTGAGGATTAAGTTTCAAACTTGAATTTTGAGAGAACACAGACATTCAGACCACAGCAGTATATGAATCTGAAGAGCAGTGTGAGAATCAGCAGGCACCTGTAAAAATATAATCCAGCGAAAAGAGAGGAACTGAAATAGATAGAATAGATTTTGGCTGATGCTTTTGGCAGAAAATTGCCAGTGCTGCTGTACAATGCCAGGAGCCCGGGAGTACAGGGCTTGGGTTTCTAAGGCAGAGCTGAAGGAGTGGAACAGAATGTTCCCTTTAACTGCTGACCATGGCATAGAGCATGGAGGAAAACTGTTCCTTGGCCTCTTGAAGGTTCTCAGAGATTTTCACATAGCACAAAGCAGGCCAGATGACTGAGCTTCTTTCTCTGAGAGGAAAGAAAGAACATTTAGGACATTTTATTTGTTCTTTGCTTAATTCTACCACAGTTAACCTGGATCTTCAATCATTAAGGAGATGTGATACATCTTATTCCTTTCCCTTTGCAAAGAGTTGCTTGTCCATTCAGGCAGAGCAGAAAAAAAAGTGCTTTTCATGTTTGTTCTACTGCTTCTTAGTATGGGACAGGTCATTCGTTGTACTTATGTGTAAAGTTAGGTCACACCACAACAAGGCTCAGGGGAGCAGATGGTGACTTTTACTCATCATTTCCCAAGATGAGGGAAAGGGACTGCAATCCTTTACTCTCTCAGTGCCATCCTGGTTGTTGCTATTACGACTGATGCTTCCGTCAGAGGAGATATAGATACGGAAGAGAGGCTGGGACACCAGGAAGTCAGTCTGCCTCTCCATCCTGCCCCCATTTCATTAATGTGAAAACGAGGTTCAGTTTGCTTTTTGCTGAACTTCAATCAACAGAAGAGTAATCGCTTTATCCTAAATGAAAAACATGACTTCCTGATTATAGTAAATAGGGAGAAGGGGTAACAGGAGCAGGACAATCAGGTCTTTCACTGTAATCACCCAGCAAAACACTGCCTCCTGCGACAGCTGGGAGCCCAGGGGCTGGTGGAAAAGAAGCTGAGGCAGCCCACGGGACATTTTGAAGGTGAAAGTTTGAAATATGAGGATGCTCCTGGTACACTGCCCATTAGGGTGGGCTGATCTGCCTCTGTCTGAATTTGGGGTAATTAAAAGAGTTAGAATGATACTTGCATTTTTTTCTTAAATGAACCTGCATTCAATTAAGCATAATACCTACTTCGTAATATTGTCAGGAAGCAGAGACAGTGCATGAACATGTTTCACACAAGTCCTAACACAGAGCAACTGCTCAACAGATGGCAGCTATTATTTTAATCTTTAAAAATGTTTTATTCTTGCAATTGTTTTTCCTTGACTAACTGGGACATTTGGATCTTCTTTCTGTCCTGCCTTTGATATTGCACGGGTGACCTTACATGCTCATTGCCAATGTCCCTAAAGTCCTGGCATCCTCAGAGCAAGATAAAAAGAGTGGGGGCAAGAGAAGGTAACCCCCAGTGGGGCTCTGGAAGTATGGAAGCCCCTCTCTTTTCTTTGTGTCTCCACTCTGGCCAGCGAGGCAGAACTCACAGGGAACATCTGGTTTTTGCACAGATGCAGCTGCATTTTGAACCTGGAGGAAAGCATGGACACTGACTAAGGGCTTGCAGGGGTGTCCCTCTCTAGAAGGGTGCCCTTTCTGATACAGTGTGTCAGATGGGCCTTGGTGCACACAGGCAGGCACCCGAGGCTGGGGACATTCAGAGGGAGGCAGCTGTCCTCTGTCCTCCACTCCAGTGACTAATAAAAGCTAACACTGATGTAGCACTTACATGTGCCAGTCTCTGTATAATAAGCACTTTGAACATAGATGATCTCACTTAACCCTCACAACCATACTAGAGGGTAGGTACTATTAAGAGCTCCATTTACATAAGGAGAACTCTGAGACTTAAGGAGGTTAAATGATTTGTCCAACATCATCCATAAACACCGAAGCCAGCATTTTAATCCAGATCTATGTGACACTGAAGTCCACGCTTTGATCACAATGCCAGTCTCCTATTTTAAAGCTGTTCCTATGGGCCTGGCTATCCAGAAACATCCAAGGAGCTGCTTACGTCACAGTCCGGTTGGAGTGCCAGTAAGGTCCTCTTGAAGGGTGATCCCATTGCAGGAAAGCCACATGTGCTATCCTACAGTTCATGGGAGGAAAATCAGAAATGATTACGGGCCTTGAGAAAAATTTTCCAGTTCCAAGATGCATCTATGCTATGAGTAATCCTATTCAGAATCGAGAAAAATAGAACAGTTACCGAAAATAGGGTAAAAAGATACTCCCTCCACAGTGGAGAACTCTCTCATAAACAGTCATATGACCAAATCCAGGAACAGGCCATGAACATAAGAATGATGATTTGAATTTGTTTATTGCACAGGGTGTTAACCTGGCAGCTCTGGAGATAAATAAGCTAGTAAAAATGATGTGTGGGCTGCTAGAATGTTTGAATTATCTGCAGTGTTGATTTTGTCTCCTGATACATTCTTTCATAAGGTTGAATTAACTGATGTGCATTTCAAGTTCTCAGCTACCAGCAAGCAACTTAATGAATCTGGGAGAAATGCTGCTGTCACAGAGGCCAGAAAGCAGGTAGTTTCACTCTTATCAAGGCATCTCAAAAAAGAACAAAACTTTAGGATTTTTAAAAAAATGTATATTAAAAAGGACCCTACTAAATAAGCCCTACATTAGAAAGAACAATGTACCTTAAGAATACATGTGGATATTCTGGGGAGAGGGTGCGTGGGAGGAAGGGAATAGTGGTGATTAGAAAACTAAAGAAAAGCAGGTGGTGGTGTTAGGGTAAAGGTTAAAGCTAAATTATTCAAATATTTCTAAACATATCTGGACAAAGGCTTGGGTGGCCTCTATTTGCTTGACAGACTGAAAATCCTTCTAGGAAGAGGTTTTGAAAGAGCAATCTTGCTCACAAAGCAAGGCCTTAGCCATCAAACACAGCCTCATGCAGGACGTTCCTATGTGCCTCCTGCCCCACTCATTCCCCGGTTCCCCAGATTCCCTTCCTCTGTGAACCTGTGGCCAAATCCTATAGAAAGGAGGAGGCTATAAGTGAAACTTGGAAAATAATTTCACTCAAAGCTCTTTGATGCTCAGGTGTAGATTACACCCCTTTGGCACTCTTCTGACCAGATGGAATATATACAAATGTAGGAGAGAGATGTGCTTGGCACCTCTGGAGTCCCATGTCCTAGCAGGAGACTAGTGCCCAGAAGTGGTGGCACCCAGGGAAGTAAAAATGAGCCCCAGTGGGAAAAGCAAATCTGGTGCAGAAACCATGGTAATGAGTTTGGATTTTGTTTTAAAAGCAATGAAAAGTATTTGTTATTAGAAGAGAGAATGATTTGATTTTCTGTTTTTGAAAGATCACTCATGGCTAGGCGTGGTGGCTCGTACCTGTAATCCCACTTTGGGAGACTGAAGTGGGTAGGTCACTTGTGGTCAGGAGTTTAAGATCAGTCTGGCTGACGTGGTGAAACCCTGTTTCTACTAAAAATACAAAAAAAAAAAAATTGCCAGGTGTGGTGACATGCACCTGTAATCCCAGTTACTCGGGAGGCTGAGGCAGGAGAATTACTTGAACCCAGGAGGCAGAAGTTGCAGTGAGAAAAAAAAGTCACTCAAGTGGAGAACCGATTTAGAAGCCCAGATAAAAAGCAGTGAAATCAGTTTGGAGATTGTTACAATAGTCGAGGCAAGAGATAATAGTGATTTATACACTAAGGCAGTGGCAGTGACGATGGAGAAAATTGATAGATTCAAGACATATTTATGGGGGTAGAGTACGAAGGCTTGCTGATATTTTAAATGTCAGAAGCAAGGAAGAGGGAGAAAACAAGAATGACCTTCCAGTTTCTGCTTGTATATCTGGGTAGGTGAGGAAGATTTAATGAGGAATAAATTTGGGGGAAAAAATCAGGATGTCTGTTTTGGATATTTTGAGTTAAACATGCCCGGGAGATTAGTAGGCAATTAGGTAGAGAAGATAAAGAATCAAAAGAAGATCAGCGTTGGAGCCATGAACAAAAGTGTGCAATTTCCTAATGAGAAAGTGGTAGACAGAGAGAGAGAGGATGGCCTGAGACCACACTTTGAGGAAACCTCTCTTTAGAGGACTGGCAGAGGAAAATGAACTTGAGAAGAAAGCTGGCAAGGAGAAATCAAAGAAGCAGGAAACAAATCCAAAAAGATATAGAGTCATAGAAACCAAGAGAAGAGCATCTGTCAGAAAGAGAGCATTCAGCTTTGATTAAGCCTCCTCAGTGCTCACGTGAGTCAAGGGTGAAAAACCACCCATTGGGTTGGGAACATGAACATCACTGGTGAATGTGGTAAAAGTGCAGTGGAGGGGTGGAGTCAGAGCCAGAGTGAGTGGGTTAATGAGTAAATGGAAACACATGCACCTAATTTTACTTGTTTTTGAGGCCAAACACACACAAACACTAAAGTGATTATCCCTAACATAAACTCATGAGGATGGCAAGAAGGAGGGGATGACAAAAATGCCACAAAATTTTGAAAGCTGGAAACCATTTGGAGAAGTTTTAACTAATTTAGTGGGCTGAAGAAAGCGGCATCCTAAGTCAGTAGTGAGGAAACTTAAAACCAACACAATTTACACCTCAAAGTTTTCAGTCTCAAGAGTTAGTGGCACCAGGAAACTTTAAAAGTGGAGGTCGGGCAAGGGGGTGAGAATTGGCATCAAAATAAGGAGAATTACTTGAAAGCAATTTAAATTTACCCTACTCTATTAAGAGTAGGGTAGGGGTCTGCAAATATAATTACTTTTAACTGTCCTTCTCCATCCTGGCAGAAGACTGGATTCATTCTCTGTAAAAGATCAAACAATGAGTCTCTTGACTGGGATATCAAATAGGATGACTAAGAGACTGTATGCTTACCTGTGCTGAGACTTTCAGGCTTCTTTCCCTCCTCAGGTAGGAAAGATTCCTTGGAAAACCAACCAGTCCATAGAAAACACCTAAAGATACATCAGGGCTATCCAAGGAAATAGTCAAGCCAGATTGACCTACTGTGAAGGTCACAGTAGGTAAGTTCCACTCAGGTGAACAAAGCTTTCAATCAGCTTTTTAGTTTCCACAGTCAAGGATAAGCAGACAGCAGGTATTAAAAGATATCTGAAGAAAGCCTCTAATGCAAAAGAGCTACTTGGAAAGAATAGAAACTATATAAGAGGAAGAAAACTTCAAGAAAACTGTATTTAATGTCCTCAGAGAGATCAGAAGAGATGCTATAACCCTGAAAAAAGAACAGAATACAAATAAAATAGAAGCTTTAGAGATCAACAACAACCACAAAAGCCCTTGGAAATTAAATATGTGATGACAGAAGTGAAAAACTTAGTAGAGAGATAGAAAAATGAAACTGAGGCATAAAAAGGCAAAAGAAATAGAATATAGAAAAGAAAATTAGAGGATCAGTCTAGGAGGTCCAACACCCAAATAACAGGAATTCCAGAAACAGATAAGAGAGCCCAGAGGGGAAGAAATCACGGATGAAATAATTCAAGAAATTTTTCTAGAATTAAACTGTCAAATGGATTAAAGTAAATATCCCCCAGAGAATGTCATCATAAAATTCCAGAACACTGGGGACAAAGAGAAGATCCTATAGGCTTCCAAAGAGAAAAATAGGTCACAGACATAAGATTAAGAATCAGAATGCCAGACAGGTATGGTGACAAGTGTCTGTCATCCCAGCTACTTGGGAAGCTAAGGTGGGAGGATCCCTTGAGCCTAGGAGTTCAAATCTAGCCTGGGCAGCATAGTAAGACTCTGTCTCTAAAAATAAAAAATAAAAGTTTTAAAAGAATCAGAATGTCTTGGAATTCTCAATCACAAGACTGGAGGCTAGAATACAGTGGACTGCAGCCTTCGAAATTCTGAATAAATTATTTTAAACTTAGATTTTTTAAATTCTAGCCATCAATTAAGTGAAATATCTGAATAGAGGCAATTTTATTTGCAAGGTCTCAAAAATTTTACCTCACATGCACATCTGCAGAAGTAACTAGAAGATGTCTTTCATCAAAACAGGAAAGAAAAGTTTGGAGCCAAGGCCCAGGCAAAGATGAAGGGAATTTCTAGACGAATGAAGAGACCTCTAAAGAACAGTGTTATATTCATAATAACAGAGACATGGTAACAACGTAAATGCCCATTAATGGCAGACTGGATACAGAAAATGTGGTACACACACACCATTAAATGCAGCCATTAAAAAAGAATGACATCATGTCCTGTGCAGTAACATGGATAGAGCTGGAGGCCATTACCCTTAGCAAACTAACACAGGAACAGAAAACCAAATAACGTATATTCTCACTTATAAGTATGAGCTAAATGTTGAGAATTCATGGACACAAAGAGGGTAGCAATAGACACTGGGGTCTACTCAAGGGTGGAGGGTCGGGGGGAGGATCAGAAAAAATAACTATCAGGTACCAGGCTTAGTACTTGGGTGACTAAATAATCTGTACATCAGACTTCCATGACATCAGTTTACCCTTATAACAAATCTGACATGTGCTCCTGAACCTAAAATAAAAGTTAAAAGAAAAAAAAGAGAGAAAACAAAACAAAACAGTGCTACACCAGGTCTTGAGGGCAGTTTTGAGGAGGTCCAAATTGGAGAAAGAGGTTTTGGAAGAGATTCTTCAAGAGGACAAAACTAATAGCATAAATCTAGATGTTTTCAAGTTGGACTGGTAGTAAGTAGAAAACTAAGCAAATAAAAAAGTTATTCCCAAGGAAAATTAAAAGTTGTGTAAGGAAGAATATGTAATCTAAGTTTACTAGACAGTTTTTATCTCAATATTACTATATAATAAAAATAAAGTAAACATGGATTATTGAACCGAGGAAAATTACGATGTAACCATGCAGGAACGGTAGGAGATGGGAAGAATGTATGTGTGTGCTGAGGAACGGGGAAAGAATGAGAGAGAAATCCTCCCCCTCTGTAGGGGCAGTCAGTAGCTACTGCTCACAATTGAGGGATCACTAGCATTTTATTCAGAAACACAGAGCTAAATGCCAAAAACAAAAAGCAGCTAAAAGAGTTATAAGTAGCTGTCTTTGATGGGGAAAGCAGAGGACCATTGTTTTTCATAACAAGTCTTATAAAACTTTTGACTCTTTAAAATACGTGCAAATAACCTTGCCGAAAATAGAAACCAGGCCAGGCGCAGTGGCTCACACCTGTAATCCCAGCACTTGGGGAGGCCAAAGCAGGCGGATCATCTAAGGGCAGGAGTTCAAAACCAGCCTGACCAACATGGTGACACCCTATCTCTACTAAAAACACAAAAATTAGCCAGGTGTTGTAGCAGGCACCTATAATCCCAGCTACTTGGGAGGCTGAGACAGGAGAATCACTTGGTCTGGGGAGGCGGAGGTTACAGCAAGCAAAATGGAGCCATTACACTCCAGCCTGGGTGACAAGAGTGAAACTCCATCTAAAACAAAAACAAAAACAAAACCATAGAAACCAAATAAAAGCAAAGGCAAATGGAAAGTGAAGAAGTAAAAGTGTCAGCGATAGACATATGTTTTGAGAGATCTGGTTCTGAAGAGGAATAGAAAAGTGAATGAGGGTAGGTTGGGTCAAGGGTGGGTTTTGTTTTGTTTTGTTTTGTTTGACAGGGTCTTGTTCTGTCACCCCAGCTGGAGTGCAGTGCTACTATCATGGCTCACTTCAGCCTTGACCACCTGGGCTGAAGTGATCCTCCCACCTCAGCCTCCCAAGTAGCTGGAAGCAGTGAGCAAGCAGTGAGGAGCAGAACTAATCTAACAGCGAGTTACGGTAGACGTGCCATGATCCAGATCCTCATTCTTGGGCCAGCAGCAAGGAGGGGAAGCCAAACTTAAGACCCTCATTAAACCAGAACTCACAAGGAGCTCTAAATGGTTCCAAGCTGGCAGTGACCCATGGCTCTCAGAAGCAGATGCAAATCTTCCCTAAAGAGAGCACCCCCAACCTAAGCCAAGAAGACTTCCACAGATGAAGATCTAATAAATACACAGTCAGAGCTCAGCAGGCCCAGGAGGGGCAACACCACCGTGAGTGAGTCGGCAGACACATTTTAAAGAAAAGATGGAAAAAGCAAATTACAAATGAAATAAAAAACCTATCTGTGGCTTTAAATGTCACCTGAATAGTTACTAGAAGGCACGTTTCTGGATCCCATTCCTGAGCCCGGAAATGTTTTAACACTCATTCCCACAGAGGGAAAGGCAGACACTTGGTCACACAGACCCTACTTTCCTTTCCATAATCATCTTCCGGTAGCTTTTGCAAACGCAGCAGTCCCATCCATTCAAAGGCAAAAACAAAGCTAAGATTATAGCTAAACAAGATAGCGTCCCCTAGTGCCAGGAAGGTGGGAACCGACTTGGTCGGGTGCTCCCTGTCTCCCGCAGAGCAGAGCATGGCCCTAGACTTCCAGTCCGCGAGCCCTGGAGGCATCACTGTGCGGGAAGGAAATGTTGGTCACTTCACGGACCACAATGCACAAAATACTGTGATTGGAGACGGTGGGAAGTCGGCGCCATAATAATAACGAATGTCTTAATAGCTTAAGGCAAACTGTTCACCGGGAATCTAGAAGTGCTTACATAATCCACAGGAAACTGCAAAAGAGACCAAGAAGGGGCTGGGAAAAGAACTCTTTTTAAAGAAAGAGAGATGCAGGCATGGCCTAGGTCCAAAGACAATGAGTCCATTCCAAATAGAAGAGCTAATTCTGAGTACAGTAGAGGCTGGTTTTAATTTACCTGGCCCAACCTCCATGGCCCTTACCTTAGGGAGAGAACCCAACCAAAAAAAAAAAAAAGGGAAAACTGCAAACAAAGGATACCAGTGCTTTGCAGTTCTGTAGCTTAAGGAACATGCTATTAGGCTAAGAGGAAAATGGGAAATGGAAAATGCCTTGTGTGAAAACCGGTAACAACAGCCAGGCATGGTGGCACACCTTGTAATCCCAGCACTTCAGGAGGCCGAGGCGGGTGGATCACTTGAGGCACAGTTCAAGACCAGCCTGGCCAATAGGATGAAAACCCACCTCTGCTAAAAACTACAAAAATTAGCTGGGTGTGGTGGCGCACGCCTGTAGTCCCAGCTACTCTGGAGGCTGAGGCAAGAGAATAGCTTGAACCTGCGAGGTAGAGGTTGCAGTGAGCCAAGATCATGCTTTTGCACTCCAGTCTGGGCAAGAGAGAGATGAGGGAGAGAGAGAGAGAGAGGAGGAAAAAAGAAAGGAAAGAAAGGAAGAAAGAAAGAAAAAAAAGAAAGAGGAAGAAAGAGACAAAGAAAGAGAGAAAGAAAGAAAGAGAGAGAGAGACAAAGAAAGAATAACCAGTTGGCACCAGCCCTATCAGGCAGGTATTATTACTGTGGTTATGTTACAGATTGTCGCGGACCTTGGCCGGCAAGGACCACACGACTCCGAGGAAAATGGTGCTTATAACTTTTATTATCACTACAGCGGCAGGGTAGAGGCTAGGAAGCTGTCTCTGGTAGCATGCTTCTTCTTATGCTTCCGTCAGTGTGCGCCGAGTCCCGAGAG